>ML425863.1:0-15629 GCA_005239525.1 Nicotiana knightiana | reverse complement strand
GCCAAACAATTAAGCAATTAAACGCAGAATTGAAGAAACAACCATATATTGAGTGAATTATAATCAAGGTTAAGTTAATATCGAATAACAATATTCATGGATGAACCACAACCACAGAACAATGGGTGCTTAGCCACTCATGCTAGAATCAAACAATTGCATAAGTGTTGCATAAGTTGAAAATATTAGAAAAAGATGAAGAAAACTGATAGTCCTTTGCTTCCTAATGATCCTGTGTGTATCTCTCTCCAAAGATGGCATTCTCCCCTTTGTAGTTGTGTTTTTGGGTCTATTTATATGTTTGGGACAAACCCTAAACGTGTAGGAGACTTCTATTCAAACCGGGAAACACTTAAAACCTTCAAAACTCGGAATTTACCGGACCAGGGACCCCAGGAGTTAAGCCCCAAACGCCCAGCTATAGCCTGGGTAGGCCAGGCGTTTGGGCTCTAACGCCCCATTAACGCCTGGGCATGCCTGGCTTTAGGGACAAAACGCCCCACTAATGCCTGGGCATGGCTGGCTTTAGGGCCAAAATGCCCAGCTATGGCCCGGGTCACTCCTTTTCGACTCTTGAGCGTATTTTTGACGTTTATGCACCCATTTAGCTCGGCTTCCATCTCCAATTCACCTACACATGAAATAGACTCCATTATGCACATATAACGTGTATTTTTATCACAAAAGCACATAAAATGTAAGGTACATAATGCTTAAAACTATGGATTCTAGCCACGCATCAACTACATAAAACACTTAGGGTCTTAGAGACTTAGCAGGTTAGTCATGCACAACAAACAATTAAGACATAGATCATAGATGTAAGGTAGAAAGCAGGACATGTCTTTAAACAGGATTAAGTATACAGGCAAGGTCAATCACATACATCAAGTAACCAACAGGATCACATAGTTATGGGATTAAATAGAAGTCAACAAACCGACTGGTTAGGCATCAGATAACTAAGTGAAGTGTAGACATGCTAATTATACATTAATTAGGACATAACTTAAACATGCTAAGCAAAGAAGTAAACAGTAAAACAGGTTGAATTCATGGTCAATGAAATAGGGCAGTAATGAAACACATAGAGTTTAGGTTTTAAAATCTAATTAGAGACATACCAATTAGGAAGAGAAAACACAAAATGCAAAGTAGATGTTGTGCAATATTTAGCCTTGGCTTACAGCCGGCTAGACTAATGAATACCACAAGTAGTAGAGAAGAACAGAGAGCTTTTAGAGTGTAAGAGTGTTTTTGTGAACTTATGTCCGTGTGTTAAAAGGTAGAATAGAAGAGTTTATATAGAAACTCAAGAGCAAAGCACATAAGGTAAAAGGAATCAGTAGGCAGTAATTGGGGATCACAGAATCCAATCCTACAAAGGTTTCAATACTGTCTTCCCTTAATTAAGGAAAGAGGTTCAAATCAGACTTAAGTAAAGAGTAAATAATTAGGAGTCGAATTAAGGAAATAATCACGTAAGGAATCAGTAAATATTACAGGTGATTAAATAAGGCAAGCATGACTAATCAAGGTCTTAAACAAGGAAAATAAATCAGGGATTATGCACATGAATTTTAACAGAGCGAATCAGTCAATCAAAATTTCAAAGTAATACTGATTTATGGGGAAGAAAATATCAACTTCCACAAATAGAAAAATAGGCTAAATAAAACTTCATAAACACATATAAATTAGCCGAAAAATTGACTCAGAAACCCTAATAGAGATGAACAAGGATAAAATCACAAGGCACTGAATTAGACTAAGGGGAAATCACGTAAGTAAGAACACAGAATAAACAATGCAACGGGTAACATGGAAAAACTCATAATCGAAGCAAACATCAGAAAATTAGTGTTTTCACATAAATCGACTAGGGCTTAGGAAACCTTAGCATAAATTAGTCAAGAACACTTAAGAATAATCGATTAAACATTTAAAATCAGAAAGACCTTTGAGAAGATGACTTATAGTATACCCTAGTTTAGAAAAAATGGAAAATTGGTTGAAACCAGAAAACTTTCAAAGGAAACATGTGAGAGTTGTTCGATTCGTCTCAGATCTAAGAAGATCGGAGATAAAAATTAGGTTTTTTAGAAAGCATAGCAGAGACAAGAACATAAGCTTAGAAAACTATGGATTCATAACAAAAATAAGAAAGGTTCTTACTCAAGGTCAAGCAAATAGCATGAACCAGGCAAGGAACTCAAAAGGTGCAAACCAAACCTGCCTAGGTCCCTTGAAACCCCCTCAAGGATCTAGGAGACGGATAAACCATAGCAAATAGGAGGCCAGTAGAGGCTTGAGACGACGAAGAAACACCATAGAATGGTGGTGTGAGCAGGTGATGGTAGGGGGAATTAGGGTTCCGCTAGAGAGCGTTTGAGAGAGAAAGGAAAGGGTGACGGCGTGGGAAGGGTGTAGAATTAATAGGGTTAGGGGGGTCGTTTAGTTTAATTATGGTAGGGAAATCCTGGACCGTTGATCAAAAATGATCAACGGCCAGGATTGGCTAAGGCATTGGGTCGGGAAGGTAATGTTTTCTAAGGTTTTTGGGCCAAAATTATAAGGGTCTTGGGCTGGTATTCAGGCTAACATTGAAAATAAAAAGGGATGTTTATTAAATACCCAAAACAATTGAATAAAGATAGTTTGTAAAATAATTAACTAATTATAAAATGATTTTCATGCATAGAAATGTTTTTAAAATAGTCATTTAGTATTTTAAAATATAATGGACTAATCTCTGGTAAAATAACACAAAAATGTATGCGTGGGCTATAATTGCGAAGTTATTGCAATTATAACCTAAAGGTGCCAATTTGGCTATTTATGAAATAATTTGGACTTAATAGGACCATAAATAGTAATATTAAATCAAGAAATGTTTTGAAATCTTTTGTGATACAATTTTATGATTATTTATTAGAAATAAAATACTGGGCAAATTAATAAAACTATGAAAAAATATGAAAAAATACCAATTGATGCTAATGCATGATTTTGAAGACATATATGCAATTAAAAAAATTATTTTGGTAAAAATTAGGTATCAACAGCTGCCCCTCTTTACCCGGAAAGGATGAAAAGAGTTGTCGGGTAAAGATATGATGGCCAATTTTGACCGAGCAAGACGAATCGAGAGATTTAGGCCGCACTCTGGATTCTGAGCTGCCTACATATCCCTAGTTTTACAGGAATCAGGTCGTGTGTAGTTCTGGATTCATCGGCGAAATATATCGATGAAGTCATCACAAGTACGGACACAATGTTTCGGGATAGGCGAAGGATTGGTTATGGTGAGAGGCCAGGTTTTGAGACAACTGAAGGAACTGGAGCAAGATCACTCCCGCTGGGATAGCATTTCCTTGTCACGTCACCTGCAAACGAAGATACTACGAGCATATATTGTACGGAAATTTAAACATGATGTTGGTTCCCTTTGGACCATGAGAATTGTCTTCAGACGGTTGAGGATGACGTCCTTAGACCATGACGTCATAGGCCATGAATTGTTCAGTGAGAGATTCGAAGGCCATGAAATAATGTTCTCGGGCCATGAAGATGGTGCCTCTGAACTATGACGCCTTTGAATAATGATATGCAAGTCGAGAGAGATCCTCAAGCCATGACATGGTGTCTTCCGGCTATGAGGATGATGCCTTTAGACTATGACGCCTTTGGATAGGTTGGTGATATTTCATCCCATGAGATGCAATAATATGATGTCAACAAGACAGAGCTTAGTCTTGCGAAGTGGAGGGCAGAGCTTAGCCCGAAAGAAGAGCAAAGTAGATAATCTCAGAGAGACAGCGCTTAGTCTCGATGAAAAGAATGTAAATTGGAGGTAGAGCTTAGCCTCATGCATGATGTGTGACAGGGCTTAGTCCCATGCAGATGAAGGCAGAGATTAGCCTTATGCAAATGTGGAGGTAGAGCTTAACCTCATGCAGGATGGAGACAGAACTTAGTCTCATGCAATGGGAAGGTAGAGCTTAGCCTTTTGCAAATATGGAGGCAGGGCTTAGCCTCATGCAAGTGCGGAGGTAGAGCTTAACCTCATGCAAGATGCGGAACAAGGCTTAGTCCCATGCAGATGAAGGCAGATATTAGCCTTATGAAAATGGAGGCAGATCTTAGCCTCATGCAAGATGTGTGATAGGGCTTAGTCCCATGCAGATGAAGGCAGAGATTAGCCTTATGCAAATGGAGGTAGAGTTTAGCCTCATGCAAGATGCGGGACAGGGCTTAGTCCCATGCAAATGAAGGCAGAGATTAGCCTTATGCAAATGGAGGTAGAGTTTAGCCTCATGCAAGATGCGGGACAGGGCTTAGTCCCATGCAAATGAAGGCAGAGATTAGCCTTGTGCGAATGTGGAGGTAGAGCTTAGCCTCATGCAGGTATGGAGACAGAGCTTAGTCTCACGCAAGATGTGGGACAGGGCTTAGTCCCTTGAAAATGAAAGCAGAGATTAGGCTTATGCAGATGGAGGCAGAGCTTAGCCTCATGCAAGATGCGGGACATGGCTTAGTCCCATTCAAATGAAGGCAGAGATTAGCCTTGTGCAAGGGAAGGCAGAGATTAGCCTTATGAAAATGGAAGGTAGAGATTAGCCTTATGCAGAAAATAGAACAAACAACATATAGTAGCAGAATTTCTTAGCTGGTAGCAGATTTTGATAACGCGATTGTTGTGAGGATTATGACTTTGCGGCATGTCTGTCATTGTCCCTGCATCCAAAGAAAAATCGTGAGTTTTGTAGATGGGGGAGGTTGATTCGTGTACCCGCTGGATTTGCTTGTCCTGCTTTGCTTGGTCTGATGATCCTGTTTGCGTCATCGGGGTAGCGTTTGGCTAAATAGAGTTACCTTACAAGCAAGCATACATAGTTTTGTAAATATATAGTAAAAATGTACTTTAAGAACTTTAGATGAACCGACGACCATGACAAGATCCGAGACATTCCAACCTATTTTGCTATGGAATTTTGAGGGACTTCCTTAAAATTCTGCCCCAGTTAGATGGATTGACATCTCTGACTGTTGTACATGTTGCGATCGGCTGAACTTGCTTCGGACTCCTCAAAATTCTGCCCCAGTTTCTGATTGTGGGGAAAATAAGATTTTTATTGTTTTGTGACCGACCCCATAGGGCTGCCTACGTATCCCCTCTTAAACGGGAATCAGGTCGGGCGTAGTTCAGTTTACATCATTTGAGAAAAGCATAAAGAGTTACACAAAGTATCGCTTGACTGCATCTGAATTGATCGATTTTGGCCAGACTTCTGCGTCTATTTCTAAAAGTATAAGAGCTCCTCCTGTCAGTACTCTGTGGACCATATACGGACCTTGGCATTGATTTGTTTAGCAACTTCCTCCTTGATTTTCAGACTCATATCAGGTTTGAATTTCTAGAGCTTTTGCTTCACTGGTGGGCATATTGGATTTGTGGGCAATTTGTGAGCCACAATGGATGTACTCAGTCCAGTCATATCATCGTACAACCATGCAAATATGTCCTCATATTCCTTCAAGAATTGTGTGTACTCCTCTTTCTCTGACGACGACAAGTGGATGCTGATGTGAGTTTCCTTGACAGTCTCTGAATCTCCCAGGTTGATTACTTCAGTTTCGTCCAGATTGGACTTAGGCTTGTTTTCAAAGTCCTCCACTTCTCTGACGATTTCGGGTATGGTATCTTCTTCTTCTTAATCACTATCCTTTTGTTGCATTGTCTCATTGCATGTCACGGTCATTGGTTCATCAAGACAGGAAATAGTAATGTTGTATAGATAAAAATACGAGAGAAAAATGATAATAATAAATACTGATTCATTGAAACATAAAAGCGATTTTCAATAATTTAAACAATGCTTTGGAATAATTGGGATTTTATTTAAAACAGAAAAATGCGAAAAGGATATCATTAGCAAATAAAATAAACAGTGCTTGTTCAGCCTTGCCACCCCGGGACTCGTCGGGCCCTAGATGGTCTTACAGTCCAGTTTCTGAGGAATGATCCCTTGCTCACGGTTTAGATGGTAGGGCCTTCCTCCTCCTCCTCAATAATAACACAATAGTCCATATCCTCGTCCTCTAGGAATAAGTTCCTTAAGGCTGCTAACGCTTCCTCCTCCTTTGATCCCCATATGACGTCGGCTTGCTGGAAAGTCTGTTCCAAGAGCGGTATGGGTTGCTCCAATGGATAGTAAGGACCGCGCCATGGTGGCGACTAGTCGTCGTACTCTTTCCAAGTGTACTGATAGCCCAGGCCAAAGGTAGTGTCGTGACGCTTCAGCTATATCGGCTTGGAAATGCCTTGAAGATTCTTACCGAGACCCTTGCAAGGTCCGTATCCGCTCCAATTCATTATTCTTTCAATCTTACTACTCCACCACTTATCCTTATCTATTGCATTGACCCGCTCGATGTGGTGGTAAGTTTCTCCACCAAGCCTTCTTCTAGCCTCAACTACCGGGATAGTCTGGCAGTTGTAGATGGGGTTGATCCCATCTCCATGGATAATTACCTCTTTCCACGCCTTGAACTCGGCTAGTCAATTTCTTGAGTTCTTTGGCCAAGTTTCTGATGAGCATATCCTTCTCACTGGATTCCGGTGTGTAAGAAATGGGTTGGGTGGAGTGAGGTAGAGTCTCCACATATATGGGGTTGTTCTAGTGGCATGGTGCTTGAGCATAGAGGTGATCGTTGGTGGAATTTTGTGGTTCAGGAACGATTGGTGGGGTGTTTCGGGGTGTGTGGCAGGTGTTCTATTGGTATTGTGGTGGGATGGTTTGAATTTGTTGTGGAGTTATATAGTGGTAAGTTGCAGGAGGATTCTGTTTGTTGGGGATATTCTGAGGTGGTGCGGGGTTTTGAGTGTTCAGGTGGCAGACATCCGGAACACTAAGTGAGAAGGACAAGTACGCTAGGTTCCGAACATATTCAAGTTCTCCTTGAAGTTTCAGTAGCCTTTGGTCAAGTTGTGACATAGCATCATTTTGGACCTGAGTACCCCGACTGTCCGAAACCTCTGGGTGTTCAACTGGTGTGATGTTGCTCAAGTTCTCCACCTTGCCTTTTCCTTAGGCTGACTAGGATGAGGAGAGGTGGAAGGCCCCTGAATCTTGTATGGTATGCTGATGATGCCAGAATGCACGAACCAACCTTTGGGGAAGGGGAATAATCAAAAGAAATAAAATAAAAACAAAAGGTAACAAGTCAGTGAGGGTTATGACGAAAGTATTTGCAGCATTTAAACACATATTGCAGGAATGTAAATGCGCGTCTTAATTTAGGAGCCTCGTTGTGCCCGAGGTAGGCCTAGCGACAAGTTGATTTGGAGAACTTAGATGCCAAAATGCCTCATTTCATTAATGTGAATCCCAAAACGACACTAAGATAATAAAGATAAGTCATTATTGGCACTTGACCTTATTACATTTGGAAAAGCGAATAAATTTAATCTACTTGGTCCCAGAAGGACCTTCTTCACATGTTTCTTGTCACTGGAGGAAAGGTCTTCCCACCAGTCTTGGAGCATTGGTGGGATATTGCTGACCATACCGAATCTGGGGACCTTGTGCCTCATTTTCTGTAAGAAAAAAATGGTTAGGCCATTTCCCCCACCAGACTCGACTATTTATACACTTATGATTAGCATGCAGGCATTTAGTTCTCCAAATTAATGCATAGAACGTGATCGTGTCCGTTGAGATTATGAAAACCCCAGTGGACTTAAGGATAAGGCTGTCTTAAAGTGTTATTGTGCGGACGACACATTAACCGGCTAGTTTTGACCATGATGCATGCACAATAGAACAAGAGTAAGGTTTCCATAGGGGTCTAGACCGGTACCCTCGAGTGGACAGCTCGAGGGGGAAAGGCACAGTTGATCGACTGGTTTTACAACAAATACGCCTTTCCGAATTTAGGGGTGATATAAATTGGAAGAGTGCAACCACTCATCAAGCGTTGCTATAGGATTTGTATAGGCACGAGTGGAGCATGATGTTGAGCATGATTATGCAGCAATAAATAAGAAATAAATAGCATATTTTCATGTATTTGCACATTATGAAAGCGATAAATACAGCAGTTATAATTGAAAGCGGTAACAGAAGGAAAAAAAGAAACATGTCAGTTTCGTTTCGGAAAAAATAAATAACAATTAATTGCACATAAAGGACAAAGGGGAAGGGTGCAGGTATTAACAGAGTAAGGCACAAATTCACAAAGCGGTTTGTACGGTAAAAGCCTAGAATCCTCAGTAGAGTCGCCATGCTGTCGCGCTCCCCTTTTTCCTCTCCTTTCGGATTAGTCAGGGTTTTGACATTATTGGGACAACTCATTTCCTTTTGGGAAAAGGGATGTAAGGAATTTGAAGAGTCGCCACCTAACGAATTAAGGTGCGTTAGGGCACCTATTACGGGTTATTATAATACTAATTGTATAACCAGAGATTAGGTAAGGGCTTGAAGTTACTTCAAGGGGGAGGTGTTAGGCACCCCTTGAAGTCCACCACTGTGAGTCCCGGCCAAACTTACTTTGTGAATTAATCAGGTGCGAATAAGAAGTATAAGCACACATACGTAAATGAATATAGGTTTTAAACAAATTAGCAGTCTAAGCACACATAAGTAAATGAATAAAGGTTTTAACAAATTAGCAGTCTAAGCACACATATGTAAATGGGTGAAAGGGGTCCTAAGTTATTTATCCTATAGGATCATATCCATGCAATGCCTGGTAATCACTCCTCAACGAGGGGATACACATTGCATTAGCACACAGGTCATCATATCCTTTTACTACCCATTATCCCACCCCTTAGCGGTGATATAAGCGAGTTGATTAACAAACTCTAAGCGTGTTGTTACCCGTCCCTTCCTTGTAGTCCCGGAGGAGTTTAGGACCTCTAAATCTGGGCAGTTCTAGACAACCCCTAAGGTATTCAAAAGGGAAATATCTAGGCAACAGCAAATAACACATAGGAACATCAAATAGGGGAAGCAGTTAAGGGGCTCATGTTTGCCTCAATATATATATAGACAAATAAGCAGCACGCCTCAAACACAGATTCAGGTGATTTCAGAGAAAGAGTCCTAGGATAGGATGTCTAGGTGAACATTAATATACAAAATATGCAACACTGTTTTACAAACTCAATGGCGGGGTCCTAATCAGTTTGCCTACTGATTTTAAATCCTATAAAACTTAGCAGTAAACAATCAAAAATACAGTTTCCAATTTTGTGCAAGGATATTAACTACCTAAGGCTTGCCTAGGCGTGGGACTATACGCAATCACAGTTATAGAAGCTATTTGAACAATTTGAGATTATTTCAACCTATGGGCATGCTGATCTAGGTGATACAGATTATAACAAGTGATTTATACTATTTTGTATTTAGAGACATGATATACGCGTGAATATATTTTAAACCTTTTCATGGACAGCTATTTATCTAGTCAAATAGACATGATTCAAAACAGATGCAAACACAGTCCTAAGAACAGGATATCTAATGCACACAGAGATGACTATGTTACTAGGCAGTTTTAATAGCCTAGTGGCATAATTTCTAAATGATCATGATTTATACAGAATCAGAAATAGAGTGATATTTTACTACATGTTTCTAATGTGCAAAGCAGTAAATGTGAGTGCCCTAAAACAGGATATCTAATGCACAGATTCAGCATAGTTTTAATGCAAATAACATAGCAATCCTAGAACATGATTTCTAGTGCATCGCACAAGCCTAGAACATGATTTCTAGAGCGGGTTAGCATATTGTAAATCCTAAAGCGTGAGTCCTACCCAACTTTACCCCGCAGGATCATATAGCTACCCTCCCTCTCACTAGTTACGCCAATATCTGTTTACAAAGGATTATTATAGACCAGGATTACATAAATCACATAAATGAAGTATAAATTAAACTATAGGGAGCCTGAACCAGGCCCAAAACAAACCTGGAGATACCAGGCCTTCAGTAGTCTCAAATGCCAGGGATTTCATAGCCAAGTTTGTGTCCAGGTGTGTCAGAGTTCCCTAAGGACCTCAAGGATCCCAGGCAGTGCTCACACCCAGATTTTCCCCAATAGGGACTAAAATATGTGTAGTGTGGAATGGCTAGCCCCAGTGTGCCAGAGTTCAAAGGAATATCAAAAGGATCCCAAGGCAGTACACACACTGGAGGGGCAAAACCTATGGAGTTAAGAGTAAAGTGAGAGTGCTTGACATAGTTTTGAAAAGTTTTTGATAAGAAAACAGTATATAGATGACTCTAGGAGTGAAAAGGTTTTCTGAAATAGAAATTAGTATTAAGAGAAGGCCAAGAGTGAAAATCATTCATGAGAATAGTAAGAACACGTTTTTTGAAATCATTTCTGAAGAGAGTAAGTTCAGCACATAGTCAATCAGCCATAGAATACATAGACATTCAACAAACCAATGTCACAAAGGGATGAGAGGGGATTGGGAACATATAGGAGCCACATTGGGGGGTACATGGACAGGGTATGGGGAAACAGACAACAACTACATAAAACACTTAGGGTCTTAGAGACTTAGCAGGTTAGTCATGCACAGCAAACAATTAAGACATACATCATATATGTAAGGTAGAAAGCAGGACACGTCTTTAAACAGGATTAAGTATACAGGCAGGGTCAATCATATACATCAAGTAACCAACAGGATCACATAGTTAAGGGATTAAATAGAAGTCAACAAACCGACTGGTTAGGCATCAGATAACTAAGTGAAGTGTAGACATGCTAATTATACATTGAATAGGATAGAACTTAAACATGCTAAGCAAAGCAGTAAACAGGAAAACAGGTTAAATTCATGGTCAATGAAATAGAGCAGTAATGAAACACATAGAGTTTAGGTTTTGAAATATAATCAGAGGTATAACAGTTAGGAAGAGAAAACACAGAATGCAAAGTAGATGTTGTGCAATATCTAGCCTTGGCTTACAGCCGGCTAGACTAATGAATACCGCAAGTAGTAGAGAAGAATAGAGAGCTTTTAGAGTGTAAGAGTGTTTTTGTGAAATAATGTCCGTGTGTTAAGAGGTAGAATAGAAGAGTTTATATAGAAACTCAAGAGCAAAGCACATAAGGTAAAAGGAATCAGTAGGCAGTAATTGGGGATCACATAATCCAATCCTAGAAAGGATTAAGTACAGTCTTCCCTTAATTAAGGGGTAATTAACCAACGGTAAGGACAAAAACTATTTTAGGAAAGAGGTTCAAATCAGACTTAAGTAAAGAGTAAATAATTAGGAGTCTAATTAAGGAAATAATCACGTATGGAATCAGTAAATATTAAGGGTGATTAAATAAGGCAAACATGACTAATCAAGGTCATAAACAAGGGAAATAAATCAGGGATTATGCACATGAATGTTAATAGAGCGAATCAGTCAATCAAAATTTCAAAGTAGTACTGATTTATGGGGAGGAAAATATCAACTTCCACAAATAGAAAAATAGGCTAAATAAAACTCCATAAACACATAGAAATTAGCCGAAAAATTGACTCTGGAACCCTAATAGAGATGAACTAGGGTAAAAATCACAAGGCACTGAATTTGAATAAGGGGAAATCATGTAAGTCAGAACACAGAATGAAACAATACAACAGGTAACATGGAAAAACTCAGAATCGAAGCAAACATCAGAAAATTATGGTTTTCACATAAATCGACTAGGGTTTAGGAAATCTTTGCATAAATCAGTCAAGAACACTTAAGAATAATTAATTAAACATTTAAAATCAGAAAGACCTTTGAGAAGATGACTTATAGTAAACCCTAGTTTAGGAAAATCGGAATATCGATTGAAACCAGAAAACTTTCAAGGGAAACATGTGAGAGTTGTTTGATTCGTCTCAGATCTGAGACGATCGGAGATAAAAATTAGGGTTTTTAGAAAGCATAGCAGAGACGAGAACATAAGCTTAGAAAACCATGGATTCGTAACAAAAATAAGGAAGGTTCTTACTCAAGGTCGAGCAAATAGCCTGAACCAGGCAAGGAACTCAAAATGTGCAAACCAGACCTGCCTAGGTCCCTTGAAATCCCCTCAAGGATCTAAGAGACAGATAAGCCATAGCAAATAGGAGGGCGATAGAGTCCTGAGATGACGAAGAAACACCATAGAATGGTGGTGTGAGCAGGTGACGGTGAGGGGAATTAGGGTTCCGCTAGAGAGCGTTTGAGAGTGAAAGAAAAGGGTGACGACGTGGGAAGGGTGTCGAATGAATAGGGTTAGGGGGTCGTTTAGTTTAATTATCATAGGGAAATCCTGGACCGTTGATCAAAAATGATCAACGGCCAGGATTGGCTAAGGCATTGGGTCGAGCAGGTAATGTTTTGGGCCTAAGGTTTTTGGGCCAAAATTATAAGGGTCTTGGGCTAGTATTCAGGCTAAAATTGAAACTAAAGAGGGTCGTTTATTAAATACTCAAAACAATTGAATAAAGATAGTTTGTAAAATAATTAACTAATTATAAAATGATTTTCATGCATAGAAATGTTTTTAAAATAGTCATTTAGTATTTTAAAATACAATGGACTAATTTCTGGTAAAATAACACAAAAATGTATGTGTGGGCTATAATTGTAATGTTATTGCAATTATAATGAAAAGGTTCCAGTTTGGCTATTTATGAAATAATTTAGAGTTAATAGGACCATGAATAGTAATATTAAATCAAGAAATATTTTAAAATAATTTATGATGCAATTTTATGATTATTATTAGAAATAAAATACTGGACAAATTAATAAAAATATGAAAAATTACGGAAAAATACCAATTGATGTTAATGCATGATATTGAAGACATATATGCAACTAAAAAAATATTTTGGTAAAAATTGGGTGTCAACACTAAGCATTGCCTCCAAAATTGCATAATGCTAAACATTGCCATTCCTTGCATGAGACTAAACACCGTCTCCATTCTTTGCACGAGGCTAAGCATTGCATCCCTACTACATAAGGCTAAGCATTGCCTCCACACTGCATAAGGCTAAGCGTTGCCTTTCCTTACATGAGACTAAGCATTGTCTCTCTTCTTCGCATCGGGCTAAGCACTGCCCTCATCTCACACAAGACCAAGCCTTGTCTTGTCTCGTTCTCTCATATAACTAAGCATCGCCAGTTTCTTTTATCTAACGATCGATACCTCCATACCTTTGCATCTCATAGACTGAAACATCGCCATTTTGTCCGAAGGCATCAAAGTCCGAAGGCACCATCTTCATAGCTGGGAGACACCATTCCATGTCCTGAGGATATCCCAATACTGCACATCATTATTCAAAGGCATCATAGTCCAGAGGAACCATCCTCATGGCCCAAGGACGCCATTTCATGGCCTACGAATCCCTTATCATACGCTTCATGGCCAAGGACGTCATGGTCTAAAGACATCATCCTCATCGTCAAAAGACAACCTTCATGGTCCAAAGGGAATCTGCATCATGTTTAAATTTCTGCAATAACCTATATATGTTCGTATGCACCATGTTTTGAGTTTTGCAGGTAACTCGGGAGGTAACTGTTCTGCAAACAGGAGAAATATTCGCTCCGGTTTCCGTTCACAATGTTTACATCCTTCGATTGATTCAAATATAACCGTCAATCCATAATTGCCTACCTTTTACTCTATGACCATTTAGATATCTACCTTGTGATACACCCACAACGTTCATTTCGCATCCTACCCAAAACATCCTTTTTCAAAAAGTACAATCACTCTTATAACAACTTCATCGATTTCGTTCGCCGTTGGATCCAGAACTACGCACGGCCTAATTCCCGTAACACAAGGGATATGTAGGCAACTCAAAAACCAGGGTTCGGTCCCATTTTTCAAATCACATCATTCCCACTCAATTCTGCCAATATTGGTCATCATTTTCTTTACTCGACAACTCTTTCATCATTCTCGTGTAAAGAGAGGCAGATGTTGATACCCAACTTTGCCCTCACATTTTTTCAAATAGTATACATTCTTTCAAAATGTCATTTTGCATCATTATTTAATTTAAAAGATTTATACAAGCATTTTTCATAATTTTCCATAATTTTTAGAGCTTTAAAATTAATTTTCTTGCATTTAAATTACTTGAATATTTACTAATTATTCCTTTGAATTATTTGTGATGACTTAGTCATCCAAATTTATTATTTGCATCCATATATATATTCCATTAGTATTTTAGGCTATTTACACAATCCTGCAATAATAGCCTATATTTAGTAATTTATTGCATTTGTCATTTTATTCAAGGTCAAAATAATTTTTTACATGTTTATAATCTTATATTATTATTTTAAATTATTTATTTGCATAAAGTGCATTTTTTATTTTTTTTAACTATTTTATTAAATTATTTCTCTTTAATCTCTTATTTTAAAATCTGGCCCAATTTTGAGCTAATTTTCGGACCAAACAGATCCAAATCACTGGCAGAGATCCCAAACCCATGTCCCAATCCCTTTAATCCCAAACCAAACGACCCTTCTAACTCAACCCGATCGCGACCTGTTAAACCAGCCCGCCCCGCTCGATTTTTTATCTTGGCCATTGATCTCTCAAAATCAACGGCCCATAATTACCCTACCACTTTTAGTTACCCAACCACAAACCATAATCCTCATTTTTCTAAGACTGCCACCCCCATTTCTCTCATCTCTCCTCCTCCCTCCTTCAGAAACCCTAATCGCCTTCACCAACCTTCTGTGAATCTGATTGATTCATGGATTCCTACCATGATTCACTTACCTTTTATGGATTATCTCGTTGTTCCTTACAAGACTATGGTATTACATAGTACTTGCTCTATTTTTGGAAAGTACAAATCTTTGAATCAAGGGAAATCAGCTTCAATCATTAAGATCCAGACAATATTTCATCTATATACGTTTATAGCAAGGCTATAGGAGTCCATTCACTAAGATCTTCAACCAATATTTGATTTCTGTCAACTAGGGTTTGTCTTGTTTTCTCCTAATCCGATTCAAAATAGATCTTGCATGCTACTCTTTCCTTATTTTTGTGATTCGATTGATGTTTTTCCTTTTCTGATTTTGGTTAATTGAACACTATAAAAAACCCTCCCCTAACTCCTCTAAAACGGACCGGAATCACTGTTGTTATCTCACTTTCACTTGTTCTATATTATTATGAAACTTGGGTGCTTGGCCGGCTGAAATCCAAGGCCACCAAAATCCTCTCTATCTACCTCTCTAGTGCAAGTGATGCGTGGCTAGAATTCATGATTTTAAGCATTATATACCTTGCATTTTATGTGCTTTAATGATGAAAATACACGTCGTATGTGCCTAATGGGGTTTATTTAATGTGTAGGTGAGTTGGAAACGGAAGCCGAGCTAAATGCGAGCATAAACGTCGGAAAATACGCTCAAGAGTTGAAAAGGAGCGACCCGGGACAACCTGGCTTTACCCAGGCGTTATCCTCCAAACGCCAGGGGGTGCCTGGCGTTACCCAGGCATTATCATCCAAACGCCAAGGGGCGCCTGGCGTTACCCAGGCGTTATCCTCCAAATGCCAGGGGGTGCCTGGCGTTACCCAG
>MDKJ01050895.1:0-21705 GCA_005239525.1 Nicotiana knightiana | reverse complement strand
CCAAATTTATATTTGCAACGCCCGTTTAGTCTTTATAGAAGACATAGTTGAGCGTGATCAATGACTGTGTGTTACTGCTTCGCAATTTATATTCCGCGAGCGGGGTGATTTCTTCCACTACTCTCATGGGAGCGGGTCATACGCCACTGCGGGTTAAAAGATGCATCTATGGTTCACGTCGTTCGACCCTTCGGTAGTGCACAATTTACATTTATGTTGGTTCGGGTCGTTTGACCCTCGGCATTGCTTGCGCATGAGATTTACTGCGTATTTTGATGTGATTTTTACCTGATTATTGGGCTGGAGATCTTAAATGGTCAACTGAAATGACGAGGATTTAAGAATATTAAATTTGAAAGAAGTTGCTATTTCCTGTTGCTACTTGTTAAATTGCCTATGATATCCATGCTTAGTGTCACACTTGATTATATTAATTCGACCTCTAGTAAGTGTCAAGGTCGACCTCTCATCACTACCTCTTCGAGGTTAGACGGGATACTTACTGAGTACACGTTGTTTTCGTACTCATGCTACACTTGCTGTGCATTTTTATTGCACATGTACATTCATAGCTAGTGGCCCTGCTTGACACAGTGATATGGTTGACGTGGAGACTTAGACGAGCTACACCTTCCGGAGACGACCCGCAGCCGGCAGAGTCTTCCTCAGATGTATTATATTTTAATTTACCTTCCATGTCCAGCTTGTATTCTTGACAAGTATTGTAGTACATGTATAACCCCTAGAAAATTTGCTCATGCACTTGTGACACCGGGTTCTGGGATAATTATGGGATTTAGTCACTATTTAAATTTGTAAGACATTATTGTTTACTCAGTGGAAGTTCGTTAATTATTATTTAAGAAAAATGAAAAAGAATGACTTCGAGAATTTTAAAATACAGATTTTATTTATTTATTAAGTGTTGGCTTGCCTGACAGTGGGGTCCGGCGCCATCACGACCTTAGTGGATTTTGGGTCGTGACAGAGAGGGAGCTCCACCACTTGTTGATTTGATGAATGATTATGAATTTCTACGTGTTCTTTCATTATCGGCAGTGTACAAAGGTTTTAGAATGTGATTTTGTTAGGTATGAGGTTTATTACCGGGATTGGGTTGTGCTAAGCAGTTACTGTGATCGGAGATCTTGCTATGGGTATTGGGGTTATGTGGTATATCCTGTGATTGTAGCTTGGGTTATGGTTGCGGCTTGGTACAACTGGTTCAGACTTATACAACGTGTAGGTTGCGAGATTCAGATCTTATAAGAAATTTCGGATGTTGAAAAAGAAAAATTGGATTCTAAGGCTTATGGACTAGGTTGAATTGAGAAATTTCAGTTATGTTATGTTATTAGATCTGTAAAGGATATGGTGACGTGGGATCGCCCAAGGTATGTTCACGGTAAGGTCACACGGTGATTGATGGCTTTGCAACGACTCTTGGCACGTTCGAGGACGAATGTATGTTTAATTGGGGTGGATGTAACGACCCGACTGATCATTTGAAAATTTGCACTTCGCTCAGTAGTTTACGAGCTTGAGTAGCTCCGTATGACGTATTATGACTTATGTGAATCGTCGGTTTTGGTTTTCAGGTTATTCGGAATCGGTTTGGAAGAACAAATTTCATTGTTGAAGCTTTAAGTTGAAAGATTTGACCAAGTTTGACTTTTTGTGAAATTGACCCGGGAATGGATTTTTGATGATTCTGTTAGGCCTATATGGTGATTTGTACTCGGGCGTATGCCCAGATTTGCATTTGGATATTTCTAGAAGGTTTCAGCACAAATTGGCAAAAACTGGAACTTTGAAGGTTTGGAAAGTTCATAAGTTTGACCGAGGTATTGACTTTGTGGATATCGGATTCGAATATTAGTTCCGAGAGTTGGTATTTCTTCTTCATGTCATTTGGGACTTGTGTGCAAAATTAAGGTTCATTCCGGGTTGGTTTGCTATGTTTCGGCACGAGTTATAGAAGTTGAAAAGTTTAAAGTTCATCAAGTTTGATTTGAGGTGCGATTCATCGTTTCAATGTAATTATGTATGTTTTGAGGCCTCTAGTAGGTTCGTGTTAGGTTATAGGACTTGTTGATATATTTAGACGCGGTACCGAGTGGCTCGGGTGAGTTTCCAGTGAGGTTCAGATCATTTTCATTTCATGTTGCATTGCTGAAGATTTCTGGTTCTAGTGTGACCACACCTGCAGAGTGTTGGGTGCAGGTGCAGAGCCACAGAAGCGGCAGTGTCATCGCAGAAGCGAGAAGGGGAGATGGGCGTGAGGATCGCAGGTGTGGGTGCTTGGATGCACCTGCGCAACCGCAGATGCGGTTCAAGTGCGCAGAAGCGCGATCGCAGAAGCAGCTTAAAGACCGCAGATGCGAGGGATTTCTGGGTCAGGCTATTTTCAGAGAAGTGAAGTTTTACCGCAAAAGCGGTGGTTGCAAATGTGATGAATTGTCCGCAAATGCGGAAGTTCTAAGCAGAATATTAAATACAAGGGCTCGCGATTTTGGCTTCAGTTTTACATTTCCAAGCTCGTATTGAGGCAATTTTTGGAGCAATTTTTATCACAAGGATTGGGGTAAGTATTCTACACTTGGTTTTGATCTTATTCCATGGATCTACCTTCATTTTTTGCAATTGGTTGATGAATTTTAAAGAGAAATTGGAGGTTTTAGCCTAAAGTTTCATAATGTGAATTTTTTAGTTTTGAACATTGAATTGGAGTCGGATTTGAGTGAAACTAGTATGGTTGGACTCGTAACTGAATGGGCTGATGGATTTTGTGAGTTTTGTCAATTTCCAAGGTGCGGACCCGGGTTGAGATTTTTGGCCGATTTTGGGCTTTTGAGTCAAGATTTGATCTTTTACGATCGGGATTGGTTCCATTTGCATTGTTTGATGTATTTGAGTTGTTTTTGGTTAGTTTCTAGCCGTTCGTAGGTCAAAAACTGCGGGATGGAATTTTTGGAGCATCGCTTGGCTTGCTCGGTATTGGAATTGGCTTGTTCGAGGTATGTAACTCTTCTAAACTTAGTGCTGAGGGTATGAAACCCTGAAATACGTGTTATGTGATTTTTATTAAGGTGACACACATGCTAGGTGACGGGCGTGTGGGCGTGCACCATGTGAATTGTGACTCCGTTGTTTCCATGGCATTGTATAGTGGCTCTATTTCATTGATATCTGTGTTTTCACCATGTGATAAAGTAACTGAGTTTTCAATCATGCTAAATATCATGTTTAGGCTTTATACTGATATTGTTAAGATCCATAGTGGTCATTTCTTGCTGTCATCTCACTGATTTCCTTGATATTTCGTACCCAATCATATTCATGCATTTATATCATATCTCAGTCTCAATTGTTGTTTATTGATTCATCATACCATTGTTGTCGGGCTAGTTTCATGACATTGTGAGCCCATGAGTGAGACTAGAGAGATTGATGGATGAGTGAGGCTGAGAGCCTGATTATGAGTGATAGTTATGGGATCGGGCTGCATGCCGTAGCATATTATATTGATTTATGCCTGGATCTGGCTTATGATAGCGCTTGGGCTGTAGGATATCCTCCGAGTCTTTTACACACCCCGCGTGATCACGATTGATTATATTGAGGGATAGATCTTCCGTGGACATGGATCTTGTCCGAAGCATTTATATACTGGAGATGGATCTTCTCCATGGGGCCGGATTGGCCATCCTCGGTACTGAGTGACTGTTGGTCAGTGATGTATATATTCCGGGACAGATCTTCCCTGGGCCGTATAGGCCATATAAAGTACAGAGTGGTTGAGCATCATGAGTGGAAAGTGTGAGACAATGAGATTGAGTACTCTGAGAGTGTGAGTGCATGATCTCATCATCGAGATGCATTGCATTTGGCGTGCGTACTTCAGATACATGCATAGAGATGCAATTCCTTCTACTACCCAGTTTTGGGAACATTTATGATTTTACATGTATCTTGACATATAGGCATAGAGACGTACTTTCCTCATGCTATCTGAAAATGAAACATCTTACTTATTGTTGAAAGGATTTTTGGGAAAAATCACACTTTTCAAACTTACTCGTATGTTTGGCATTTTTGGTAAAAGATTTGGGTTTTCACTGAGATACTTGAAAGTATGCCTATTTTCTGGAGCTGTGAACGAGATGAGTATTTTATTCCTGAGACACCTCTTTTATTACTTGTACTATGGTGTTATGAACTATTGTGGAATATTGGTATCAGACCCGACCTTGTGATAACTCATTATTTCTTTCAACGTAAGATTAGGTTTGTTACTTACTGAGTACATGGGGTTGGTTGTACTCATACTACGCTTCTGCACCTTGTGTGCAGATGTTGTTTGTTGATATTGTTGTGTTCGATGGGAGCTGGATTGAAGATGTACCTGTGTCCCAGTTGTAGCTTCCTCTTATTCGTGGTAGCCTTAGATCTATAAACTCTGTTTATGTACTTTTCAAACAGACTCTGTATTTATTTCATTTCACCTTTGTAAACTCTATTCTTAGAAGCTCATGATTTGTACTACCAGTCCTTGAAAAATGTATAAAATTCGGTAAATTACTATCGTTTATTTGTCTTGTTAATATCATTGGAATTGGATAGTTACTAGTTGGCTTACCTAGCGGGTTGGGTTAGGTGCCATCACGACTAGTGGATTGGGTGTCATGATACTAGGGTTTCTTAGAGAAGAAGAGAGTGTAGAGAGGATTTAGGGCAGAGGAGATAGGGGAATGGGTATTTAGGGTTTGGGTTTGGTCAATTAAGGATGAGAGAGGGTTTGTGGGACGTTGATCTCTGAGATCAACGACTAAGATAGAAGAAAGAGTGGGGCGGGTTGTTTAAAACGGGTTGTGATCGGGTTAAATAAAGGGTTTGTTGGTTTAGGCTACTCAAGGGTTTAATGGAGATGGGCCAGCTATTTTGGGCCTTGTTTTGGTCCAAAATTAGCTCAAAATTGGGCTACAATTTAAATACATGAAATTCATTAAAAAATAAATTATAAAAAATGACTAATAAATAATAAGAATATTATTCATGCAGTAAAATACTTGAAAATAATATCTTAATATTATAAAAATATAAGAAATGCTATTTTAGTATAAATAATATAATAAATACAATTATGTATAGGATATGAGCTATTATTGAAAAAATATTTAAAATAGCTTTAAAATATAAATATAATTATATAAAAGTAAAGTAACATATTGAAACATATATGTGGATGTGAAAAATAAATTTGGATGATTAAGTCACCACTAAATAATTCAAAGGGGTAACTAATACATATTCAAGTAATTTAAATGCAAGAAAATCAATTTTAAAGCTTTAAAAATTATGGAAAATTATAGAAAATACTTGTATGACTCTTGTAAATTGGTGATGATGCATGAATGATATTTTAAAGCATATATGATATTTATAAAAATATGAGGGCAAAATTGGGTATCAACAAGGGACCTAGTCATCATATGTATAAAATGTAGTCATCATATGTATAAAATGTGTAAATAATTTGTATTTATATCGTCTGTACAGAAGTGAAATTTTTTTACCTTGATCAGTGGTGGTTTGATCATCCTCTCTTCCAATGCAGTAATCCATATCTTGTCCTTACTATCTATCCAGTTAAGTATACAGGGGATCAAATACCAACCCTTGTAGCTATATCAGTATTGACTGTAGAGCAACACTCATACAACCTGATTTACATAGCGAGTGAAAATCTCGAACGAGTTAAAAATGCATAGAAGGTTTCAGCTAATGCCTAACAAACTGAAGCAATTGTGTATGAGCTTCGATACCCCATGCGAAATTTGCATACTGCCCCTAGTCCACCAAATAGAACCTAAAGTGGTCTATCAAACCATTATCTTTCACTGAAGGCCAGAGGAAGAATTCTATCAAAGATAGAATAGACAGCTTGACTCCATCCTCATCATTCACTCAACTACAGCTGGTTATAATTTGTTCCAAGTCGACTTCTCAACTTTTTCCTTGTTCGAAAAATAGCTCCTCATTGTTTTACTGTCATACTTAGTTGTATAATCATAGTTCGTTACTTTTGTAAAACATCTAAGGCCAGTGATAAGGGCAAACTCCCTCAACCCAAAGTTCACCCTCTCACCCTTTATCTCCATTGTAAAAAAAATTAGAACCGGATGCGTTCAATTCATATTTCTTGAGAAGGTGAATTGCCTGATTTTGGATACATATTTTGGGCATGCAAAGAAAGTGCCCAAAACATGTCTTCCTAAACAACTTTAACCCATTTTCAGACAATAACACCTTGATTTAGGCAGGAACATCGGGGTGTGATAATGTTTATAATCAATATCATATGGTGCACAAAATGTTTGATTTTGCACCAAAAGAAACAGTATGTTAATAAAATATGTTTAAAGACCAAAAAACAAAATAATAACAATTCTACTACACTTTAGCTACACCCAGAAAGACATTAGTACATTGCATACAAATAAGTTACAAAATTAGTAAACATATATAATAAGTGAACTACATTGAAGCTACAAATGCATTGACAAAATTATGTTTAGAGCAAGAAAGTAGTAACCAACAACTAGACAGAATATATACAATTGTTTACAGAAAATAAAACTAACATCTACAAATAGAGCAAATAATAACCAATAAAACCAACTAAATCATGTAGTATATTCCCTAACAAAAAATTATTTCGAATAATATACAAGAAATCTACAATTTCCAGGAAAAGGTAAAAAAGTTGATAACAAACAACAAACATACACAATGTAGACAAAATTTCTACAAATACAGAAAAACAAAAAATAGGTATAGTCATGAGAGTGAAAACAAGTTTTGTAACTAAAAAATATAATAAAAATTGTAAATAATAAAATTTACCTTCTCCAATGGTTGTTAGGGTACGTTTTTAGGAGATTTTTGAACCTTATTCTTTTTGAAGGTTTGATAGTAGGAGAAACATTGATTTTTTGCAGGTTTCAAGATAACTTCTTCTTCGACGAAATCATCATCACGAGCAATTTATTTTCCCTTCCGCTTTACTGATTTAGCAGATGTCGAAGCTTCACCAGCATCCTGTCATGCTAGAGTTTTGTTCGAGCTTCTGCCCTAGCTTCACGAGGGGAAAACTTAGACTTTGTCTCTGGTTTTGCATGTGGCGATTTCATTACTTTTTTTGGGTGAATACTCTCAGAAAACACCCAAATCAATAGCAGGAATATCACCAACATTACCTTTTTAGGGATATTCTTCGAAAATCCTTTCTTTTTCATCGTAAAGGAAGGAAAATTTTAAGTTGTTACTGATTTCGTAGTATTTTGAGAGAGATTATTGTCACGACCCCAATTTTTCTCCATATGATGTCGTGATGGTACCTAGTCTCTATGACTAGGTAAGCCTAATAATTTGCGGAAAAACTGAATATAAAACTGAACTCCAATCTCTACGCATGATATACAGATTGAAAACTGTGATTTAAATAATTACAACTCCCAAAACCCGATAGAAATAAGCTACAATCTTCTAAGAGAAAATTCTAAGTGTCTTTATAAATCAAGTATAAATAGAATAAAAGAAACAACATAATAGGGATTGGGGGGGGGACTCCGAGGTCTGCGGACGCTGGTAGATATACCTTGAAGTCTCCACATAATAACTGCTCACTGATATCAGGGCTGGTCGAAAGAACCTGGATCTACATAAAAAGATGTGTAGAGGTATAGTATGAGTACACCACAATGGTACCTAGTAAGTGCCAAGCCTAACCTCGGTAGAGTAGTGACGAGGTCAGGTCAGGGCTATACTGGTTTAAAAGATAAGCAAGCTAGAGGATATAATAATATTTTGAAATGACCGATAATTTAAGCAACAAGAAGTCTCAGAAAATAACAGCACAACAAATAGAGGTAATCAACAGGGGCACGACCGAGGTATCACCTCGTAACCCAAAAGTGAATGCTCAACAGGGGGATCTCCTGACGTACCATCTCTTAGTCCCAAAAGTAAATATGCATAACAGGGGGGATCTCCCGATGTAACGACCCGACCGGTCGTTTTGCTTTTTAGAACCTCGTACCCCTAAATAAGACTTTCCGTACTTCCTTTTATTGATTTACGACTTGCGGGAATGGTTGGTTTGGTATTTGGAAGGGTTTGGGTTGGAATCAGAATACTTGGTTCCTTAAAGCTAGCCTAGAAGGCCAAGTTTGACTTCAGTCAACATTTTGAGAAAATGACCTCGGAATCGGGATTTGACGGTTCCAATAGGTTCATATGATGATTTCAGACTTGGGCGTATGTTCGGAATGGGTTTCGGATGACCCGGAAGGGTTTCGACGCCAAATAGTGAAAATTTGATTCTTGAAGTTCTATAATTTTGGGTTGGAACGTATGTTTGGTGATATAGAGGTCCAAACAAAACATGAGATCGGGAATAGTTCCGTAATATCATTTTAGACTTGCACATAAAATTTGGTATTAATCTAAGTGGTATAAGTACGTTTCGGCACGCTGGAAGCAGATTGAAGAACTTAAAGTTCATAAGTTTGATTCAAATGATTTTAGGGTGTAATTCTTGGTTTTGATGTTATTTCGGTGTTCCTATCACGCGAGGAAGTTCTCATAGTGCTGTTGGACTTGTGTGAGTATTCAGAGTGGATCCCCGAGGGCTTGGGTGAGTTCCGGACATGCGTTAGGAGTGAAAACACTCCATTTTTTCTGGTGTTCTGGGCTACTGTTGCAGACCTCGCAAATGCGAGGATTTGTTTGCATTTGCGAACTCGCAGTTGCAATGAAGGCTTCACAAAATCGAAGAAGCCTGAGCTGGCAACAGTCACATTTGCGACATTTTTGTTCGCTTTTGTGAACCCAACAGAAGAGAGCCTAGGTTCGCATTTGCGATTATATTGTCGCATTTGGGACTTCGTATTTGCGAACCTAATGTCGCAAATGAAACATCAAAGGCCTGAACACAACTTTTAAAAACGGGACTTAGGCCATTTATTTCATTTCATAAGAGATTTTGGAAGGAGGCTTTCACCTAGCACTTTGAGGTAAGTAATTTCTATACAACATGAGTTAAATACATAGATTGTGGGTAGATTAACATACAAAAATTAGTGAGAATCAGGAGTTTAGATGAAAACCTAGGGTTTTGATAAAAATGGAGTTTTACCACGAAATTTGTTATGGAATCTAGTAAAAATCACATATTCTTGATCCTAAGGTTATGGGTAACGATTTTCTTTAAAACTTTTCGGAATTCGGGCACGTGGGCCCAAGGGTGGATTCTAGGAATCTTGTGATTTGGGATGGGAATCACTCTAATAGTGGAAGTATGATCTTTTGAGCCTATATTGACTAGTTTTTACCCTATTTGAATAGTTTTGGATCATTTGGCTCCGGTTTGAGGGCGTGAACGCATGCTTGAGTTTGGAAGTAAGCCTTGGGACAAGGTAAGTCTCCTTTCTAACCTTGTAAGAGGAAAATCTCCCCATAGGTGAAATTATATGATATATGAATAAATTGTGGGGGACTACGTACGCACGAGGTGACGAGGGTCCATACGTGGTGACTATTCTTGTTATGTCCGGGTAGTTTCGGTGCACACCATGCTTTGTGAATACTGTTTATTTACTTCATCCGCTAATTGTATTCGGTGGAATTTATTTCATGATCCTAAGAATTTGAAAGTTTCAAGTAAATTATTATTTTAAAGGAATTGAGGAAGAAGAGAAATATATTATTTTTATGTTTGACCGCTTCGCAATTATATTCCGCGAGCAGGGTGATTTCTTCCAATACCCTCATGGGAGCGGGCCGTTCGCCTCGGCAAGTTAATAAATGCATCTATGGTTCACGCCATTTGACCCTTTGGAAGTGCACATTTATTAATTTGTTGGATCGAGCCGTACGTCCTCGGCAATATATGCGCATTCTATCTGTTTGGCACTTTCACGTGATTTTTGGACTGTTAAAATGCCCTGAAATATAAATTGTCAAATTGTCAAATTGTCAATTGATATGACAGGGATTTACGTATTTTTATAATTATAAACTTGTGGTTTCCTATTTTTTTTTTTTTGCTATTTTGCCTTGTTATCCATGCTTACTCACATGGTTAAGTATATTGTTTGGCGCTAGTAAGTGTCAAGTTGACCCCTCGTCACTACTTCTTCGAGGTTAGATTGGATACTTACTGGGTACATAATGTTTATGTACTCATGCTACGCTTCTGTACTTAATTGTACAGGTTCTGAGGTAGGTGCATCTGGTTACCAGTCCGGAGCACGTTCTTGATTTTTGAGTTAGAGGTTCCACGGTGAGCTGCTTCTCTTGATGACGTTCAGCAATACATTGGAGTCTTTTCCCTTTTTGTTTATTCTGTCTATTCTAGTTCAGACAGTAGGGTAGATGTATTCTTTTGTTCATTCTACTAGATGCCTCTATACTTGTGACACTAGTTCCTGGCACACACATTGGTAGACTATTCTTTTGGGGATGTAATTATGTAAATCCGGCTTCTTTGATCATTTCAGTTAAATTTGCCTTTGAGATTTGTTATTTTCACATGCTCAGTGATTGAAATTTAGGTTTGGTTAGAAATGGGTTTTATAAATTAAACGGAACTCACTAGATGAATTGCGTTGGCTTGCCTAGCATCGGTGTGGGCCCCATCACGACCTAGACTAGAATTTGGGTCGTGACACCCGAGGTACTGCCTCATAGTCCCAAAGAAAATATGCAAGACGGGGAGATTTCCCGAGGTATCACCTCGTAGTCCCAAAGTAAATATGCAAGACATGGGGGATCTCCCAAGGAACCTCCTCGTAGTCCCAAAGTAAATATGCAGCAAATAACCGAAGAAACAATGAATTTACAGCAAGAATTCTTAAAGTTTAAAGATTTAATCCAAATAAAGGGAAGTAGGTAATTCAACTAAACATGTTCCACAAATTGCAAGTAAGAGTTAAGGCACGTAGACATGCGATACTAGGATAAACATGATCACTACATATGCTAAGGCAACTCAGTTAAGGAATTTAAAAGAGGACAACTCAGCAAGAATCGAAATTTCCACAATTAGACCATGTACGCACTCGTCACCTCGTGTACACGCACTTACATATTACAGGTAGTTACAGCAGTACCAAATCCTAAGGGAATTTCCCCCACACAAAGTTAGACAAGCCACTTACTTTAAATCTCGCTCAATCAATCAAGTAGTATGCCATTCCCTCGATTTTCCGACTCCGAATGGCCCAAATCTAGCTAAAAGAAATTAAATACTATAAATGTAACTCTAAAAAACTAATCTAAATAAAGAAATCACTACTTTACCAAGATTGTAGAAAATCGCCCCGAGCCCACTTCTCGAAATCGGGTAAAAGTCACAAAATACGAACATCTATTCGATATCGATATCACCCATACCAAAATAACTCAAATACGACCTCAAATCACCTTTCAGTTCCCAAAAATTCGGTCTAAGAACTTTTACCATTTTTTCTTCAAATTTCACACCCCAAATCCTTAATTAGATGAAGAAATTAACAATACATTAGTGGATATTATTCAAAAATGAGTGTAGAATCCTTACCCAAATGTTTCCTCTGAAATACCTCAAATTTTCGCCTCAATTCGAGCTTTCTAAGTCCAAAAAATGAAAATTATATCAAACCCTCGATTTAGCCCTTTTTCTGCCTAGTTAATCTGCTTATGTGAGGGCATCACTGCATCTGCGGCTCCGCACCAGTGGAATTGCCATCATAGGTGCGGTTCTCACTTAGACTAGGCATGACCGCTTTTGCGGTACAAAATGCGCTTCTGCACATGCGGTCATGCGGACCATGTCCGCTTCTGCAGTCAACAAGCCTCCCAGGCCTCTCCGCTTCTGTGCTCATCCTTCTGTAGAAGCGACTCCACTTCTGCGGGCTTCTCATCGCACCTACGACAACATGACATTTCCCCCAGCCCGCATCTTCACCAAATTGCTCGCTTCTGGGGGCTCGCACCTGCAGTCAATCTTCCGCAGGTGCGTTTGCACCAGAACTCGTGCACTTTAGCCAATTTTCCAACTCCGATTGGATTCGTTAACCATCCAAAATCCACCCGAGGCCTCCAGGACCTCAACCAAACCTACCAAAAAGTTTTTAGAACATCATAAGAACACGCTCGAAGAGTCAAATCACATCAAACAACACTAGAATCATCAATTGTGCATCGTTTCAAGCCTAATGAACTTTTACACTTCAAGCTTTTACATTCGACGTCGATACCTATCAAATCAAGTCCGATTGAAGTCAAACTTTGCACACAAATCATAAATGACATTATGGACCTATTCCAACTTTCGAAATCAAAATCTGACCCCGATATCAAAAAGCTCACTCCCGGTCAAACTCTCCGAAAATCATCCAGTTTTCCAACTTTCGCCATTTGACGCTAAAATGACCTACAGACCTCCAAATCAACATCCGGACACGCTCCTTAGGCCAAAATCACTCTTAGGAGCTATTGGAACCGTCAAAACTCCATTCCGGAGTCATCTTTACACAATTTCCACTACGGTCGGTTCCTACGACTTAAACTTCCATTTTAGGGACTGTTTCCCATTTCACTCTGAAACCTAAAACAAACCCCCCCAGAAAGTCACGTAAGCACAAAATGAAATAGAGAAACAATAAATAGGGGTTCAGGGCTAATACTCTCAAGACAACCGGTCGGGTCATACAATTATATAGGATTTTTGAACAAAAATGGAAGAGAGCGTTAATAGGGGGAGAGAGTATCAGAATCGTGGAGGGTACAGACAGAGAAACGTGGGGGGAGTGGGTTATTTACGTCAGCGAGATTATATGAGTTAATTGATTCTCATTAAATTCCTAAAATGTATATAATTGGTAAATTGTATATGCCTATGGTAATAAATTAAAACTTGAGTAGGGAAGGTAATAAAGGTTCAAATAGCATATATGACGGTAAAAATCCATAAATAAATGTGTTATTGGGCCTAGACAGTATTCTAAAAGGTATGGGCGAGGGGCGACGCGTTTTATCTAACACACGACAAAGTCTTGGGATACAGGGTAGCCCGATAAGTATTTAATTTTTAATATATTTATAAATTAATAAAATAAATATATAAACAAAAAATATATTAAAATTACAAAAAATTAAGAAAATTACTAATTAGTAAAAAATATATTATAAACATGCTAGCCGGTGCATGAATCATAAAAATGATTTTTTTACTTAAAAAGTAAAGGACATAAAGATGCATTACACCTATAACATGACTATGATAAAACATACTTAGAGTTATAAAATAATATTTTAATGACAATAAAATACAGTTATTGTTTAAAATTAAAACTAGATAACAAATCGCAGACACTCATCGTATAATACAAATAGTCCAAATAGAGAACAATATCTAACCTAAACTGATACCAAAAGAAATTCTAAAATAAAAACTAAATTAAAATGAATCAATTGAAATACAAAAAAAATATAAAGCACAAAGAAGGAAAATGTAGGCGTAGAAGCAGATTAGGAATTGGAGAATAAAACTCTTTGCTTTGTAATTTGCATTTTGCAAAAAAAAAGTCTAAAGTATATTTATTACTGTTTGTAAAAAAATTGTGCAGAAAAATAAAACTTCAACCACAAAAAACTATAAAGAAAAGGGGATTTTATTAATAAACATTGCGGGTTACAACTTTGTTTATCTCTTGATTCTTTCCTCCAATTTTTTTTCATAATTCAAGGGCCTTAGCGGCGTATTTCTTGAATGTAGGATGAAATGCATCTTCCTTAATGTATTTGATGATCAAGAAGCATGTAGCAACACTCAAATTGGATCTTGATTGTTGCTAGAACTTCGAGTAAGACATATTTGACATATCTTTAATCTCTTAATGAATATTCCAAGATTTTAATGGTATTTCAGAGATCGTATATTGGATCACTTTGTACTTATTCTGAGAGTTTATGGAATCGTTGAGATCGTTTTTGAATGACACATGTAGCCTTGTTTATAGGCATGAATTAGGTTTTGGTGGAGTAACCGTAATGCTCATCTTGTAGAGGCCCTAGTCCAAATCTCTTTATGTACTAATTTGATAAATTTTTAATGTCCACAAATACTCCCTACTTGAAGGTTGTGGGAGTGTAGGCTTGCCGAAACTTGAAAGCGAGACTTGAAGTACACCTTTGATCTTGTATTGACAATGTGTGCTAAACTTCGACGAACAGCGAACATGAGATATTGCCCCAACTGGTTTTGGAGTTTATAGACCTTGCTTTACGAGAGGAAGAGATGAATTAAAAAATTTGTCCCACTAGTCGTGCTAAATTTATAACAACTAGAATTTTGTTTCTGAATATAATAATGAAGACAAAATCTATAGCAAAAAATAAAAGTATTTGTATTTCAATAATCCACGCGGGTTACAATCTTTTTGAACAATCTTAAGAAAAAGATGCAATCCTCCGATTCTTCTCCTCACGACCGTCAATTCGAGAGCTTCTCTTGTTCTTGAATTGATGGACCACTTATTGTTGAGATTTTACCACGAATGCGGGGCAAGGCTTTGAACATAAACGTGGAAGATGAAATCTTGCGGCTCATCCCTCGGAGGCACTGACTTCTTGATATGCGGAAGACTTACGAATTAGCACTAGAGGAAAGTTTCTCTATGTATTTTTCTTGTCGTTTTCTTCCTTTTTGGCCTTATGAAGACCCTTATTTATACTTGTAGGGGAAGAGAGTTTATGATGAAAGAAACGTCCAATTTGATTGGCCAACTTGAGTCATCAAACTTATAGCAAAGGTTATGTGATAAGCTTGTATATAATTGGTTGGACCATATTTTTTTGAACACTTGGCGATATTTAATTGGTCCTTGCATTTGACTTAGCATGCTATATCACTTACGCACGTAGCATGATTTTATTGGTCCTCGATTTCACTTGGCGCGCCACATCATTTGACATGTGGCATGAACCTTGGGATAATAAAGTGGGCTCACCCAATGGACTAGCCAAAATAAAGTTGGAATTATGATTTAAATTCATTTCTTGGACTTAAATGATTTAACTTGATTTGGTCCAACATCTTTTGTATTTTGGAACTAAGACCAAGTTTTATATTGTCAAAATTGAATAAAATTTGGATGTCTATAAATGCCCCATATTTCAAGGCTTGTTGAAGTGTAAACTTGTCACACATTAAGACACGTCTTGAAGTACCCGCAGAGAGATATTTTTTTTATTTGTATGTTTTACAATCAGGTTCAGAAGACATTACTGCTTTTAGCCATATGTTTATTCCTATTTCACTGACTTCAACAACTAGTTTCATCTCAACTAGCAATATGAGGGTGTCTGGATTGACTTTTAAGCTTGTTAAATCAGCTTTTAAGCTCTTTTTAATTTTTTCAGTATTTGGTAAAGTCAAAAAGTGCTTGAAATAAGTTTAAAACTGCTTAAAACAAGCAAAAAGCAGTAAGTTGGGGAATCCCCACTTATTGCTTTTTGACTTAAAAGCTATTTTTGCTGAAAAATAATTTTTTTAAGCCGATCCAAACGAGCTCTATATGTTCGATGGTTGAAAGGAGCAACTGGCACCGTTTTCTCATCTATACTATATTAAAAGCATGAAGGCCTTTAGCGAAATGTTGTTCGCCTTTTTTACCCTTAAAAATAAATTCACACTGGATAAAATGATAATTTAAATATTTTTTTAACATGTATGAATGGTCATTTAATTATTTTCCTAATATCTTGGACATTAATCAATTATAATTATGATTATTAATTTTTTCATATTTGAATTATGTAGAGAACTCTGATATTTAGGATTCTAAAAGCAATTAAAATTTTATTTTACATAGATTTACTTATTTAATGCTCATTAATATTAAAACTTAAAAATTAAAAATTAAGAACTCATAGTTGTACTACCCTTTTTTCGTTAGGTTAGCACTACTTTGAAGCTACTAAAAATAGACATAGTTAAGCTATATAAAACACAGAAGTAAAATACTCCTTATATTTGGCAAAATAAAAAGTAACATCGAATTATTAATACAAATAAAGAATAATAATTGTAATTTTTGTTTCCGTTAATTGAATTTTCTCTTAAATTTTAAATGGTATTAGCCAATTTAGTTTTCGACAAGTTTATCTAAGTATTTTTTTTTTACATGTAGGTAAACATAGGATTCAATTTTAAAATTGAGTTTGAAATGTTTGCTTTAGTTTCTTACAAATCTTTTTGGGCTATTTTCTATAATGATTCGACCGGTCATTTCGAGAACCAGGCTTCGTTCATCTATTTGAAGTCTTGAACAACACCGTATGAGGTATTATGACTTTTGTGAATCGTCTGTTTTTGGTTTTCAGTTGTTTTAGAATTAGTTTGGAAGAATGAATTTCATGACTGAAGCTTTAAGTTGGAGGAGTTGATCAAGTTTGAATTCTTAGTATTTGACCTCGGTTCGGAGGTTTTATGGTTCCGTTGGGTCCAGATGACAATTTTGGACTCGGGCGCATGCCTAAAACTTGATTTGGATATTTCTAGAAGGTTTCGACACTAATGAAAGTTTGAAATGCCTATAAGTTTGATCGGGAGTTGACTTTGATGATATCAGTTTCGGATTGTGGTCCCAAAAATTGGAATAGCTTCATTATGTCATTTGGTATTTGTGTGCAAAATTTGAGTTCATTCCGGTTTGATTTGAGATGTTCCGGCACGAGTTTTGGAAGTAAAAGATTCAAAGTTTATTAAGTTCGATTTGAGGTGCGATTCCTTATTTCGATGTTGTTATGTATGATTTGAGGCTTCTAGTAGGTACGTGTTATGTTATGGGACTTGTTAGCATGTTTGAATGGGATCTCGAGGGGCTCAGGTGAGTTATGAGGTGGTTTCGGACCATTTGTAGGCCATTTTTAGTTGCTAGTATTTGGCTACAACAGTGTGCATCGCGATCGCGGACTTTGGGTCGCGTTCGCGAAGAGCAAAATGGAAATAATGGGCCTGTGAATCGCGTTCCCAGTGAGAGCTTCGCGTTCACGAAGAAGAAATTCTGTTGTCACTGAGTCGACTTTAGAAACTTATATCGTTCAATCTATAAGGAATTTGGAGATGATCCCTTGATGCCTAGTTTTCAGAAAAGCAAACTGTTTGTTATTTGAAGTTTTATACAAAAGGTTATGGTTGTTATACCAGAGGCTATTTGGAAGAGTTGCGCAAACTTGTTGGAGATTGTTCATCGTGATCAGGGGAGAATGTTCGTGATCGCGAAGGGTAAAAATTGAAATGAAATTTTTTTGAGTCGCGATCGCGATGTTAGGGACCACGATCGCGAAGAGGGACCCCTAGCAGTGCATTAAAACAACAAATTTCTGGATTCTAAGTTCATTTTAACATATTTGGAGCTATGGATCTCGGATTGAGATGGTTTTAAGGCGATTTTCACAATAGTGATTGGTGTAAGTGTTATTTACTCGATTTTGATTATATTTCATGAATCTATTCTCGTTTTTGGCATTTGACTGATGATTTCGAACGAGAAATTGGAGGGATTTTGTCTAAAATTTCATAAAGTGAATTTTTGAGCATTGATTCTGAGTCGAATTTGAGTGAAACTTGTATGGTTGGACTCGTTATTTAATGGGTTGTCGGATTTTCTATGTTTTGATGGATTACGAGGTGCGTTCTTAAGTTAGACGTTTTGGTTGACTTTGGGATTTTGATTAAAAAATTCGACCTTTATCGAATGATCTATTTCCTTTGGAATTATTTGATATTCTTGAGTTGCTTTTGGCTAATTTTGAGCTGTTCGGAGGTCGTTGCACGCGGAATTTTTGGAGCATCATTTGACTTGCTCGGTATTGGATTTGGCTTGTTCGAGGTAAGTAACACTTCTAAGCTTGGTGTTGAGGGTATGAACCCCTAAATATAAGTGTTATGTGTTTGGCGTTAAGGTGGCACACATGCTAGGTAACGTGCGTATGGGCGTGCACCGTGTGAATCATGACTCGGTTTTTGTGGTACTGTGTAATTACCTAATATTGTCTTTATCTATGAGATTTCTACGTGTTAGTGTAATTGAGATGTGATCCAAGTTAGAAACCATGTTAGGCTATATGCTTAGCATGTTGGGACCCACTGAGGTCATTTCTGTTGTTGAGTTATTTGCTTAAATTGGAACTACATACTCAGTCATACTCATTCATTGCATATCATATCTCAGTCTCTGTTATCATTTGTCTCAAATCATATTGTCATTGTTTGGGCTAATTGGCATGAGATTTGTGAGGATGAGAGACTGGAGAGATTGATGACTGAGTGAAGCCGAGGGCTTGATTGTGAGGATGTTTATGGGATCAGTCTGCACGCTGCAACATGCTATATTGATTTGTTCCATGATTGACTTATTATAGCGCTTGGGATGGATCTTCCCCTTCGGAGCTTGCACACCCACAGTGAGTGCAGGTACCTACTTAGTGCAAGTGTCGAGTGCGAGTGCGAGTGCCGAAAGCGGGTGCCGAGTGATTGAGAGGACTGAGTGACTACGAGGATAGAGTGACTGTGAGGACTGAGTGACTGTGAGGAATGAGTGACTAGGAGGACTGAGTGACTGGGAGGACTGAGTGAATTCATACTCTGAGAGTATGCATATGGTTTTATCACTGAGTTGCATTGCATTCAACATGCACACTTAGCATACGGGCATAGAGATGCACTTTTCTCAAGTTGTATGGTATTGCGCCATTCATGACTTCACATACACATTAACTTGTAGGCATAGAGATGTACTTTCCTTATGTCATTTGATAATGAAAGATCTTACCTGTTGTTGAAAGTTTTGGAAAAAAATCACAGTTTTTTTGGTTTACTCATATTTTTCTGATTTCAGTAAAATATTCGGGTTTTCACTAATATACTTGAAAAGCATGCCTATTTTCCGGAACCGTGAACGAGCTGAGAATTATATCTCTGAGTTATTTCATGTACCACTTTTATTATATTGTTATGAGTTGTTGTTGTCTATTGGTGTTGGACTCTGACCTTTGTCCCAGCTCGCCACTACTTTCAACCTAAGGTTAGGTTTGTTACTTATTGAGTACATGGAATCAGTTGTACTCATACAACACTTCTGCACCTTGCATGCAGAATTTCGATGCTAATGTTGCTGTGTATGGTGAGAGCTGGAATTGAAGACATACATGCGTTCCGGTCATTGCAGCCTTTTGTGCTTCGTAGCTTTAGAATTATTAATCTGTTTATGTATATTTCAAATAGATGATGTATTTATTTCATACCGTCTTTGTAAACTCTAAATCTTAGAAGCTCATGATTTGTACTACCAGTCCTTGGGAATTCTTTGTATAAAAGTACAGTTGTATTATCATTACTTCTCTTAATGAATCTCATTGGAATTGGTTTATTGTTAATTGGTTTACCTAGTGGGTTGGGGTTAGGTGCCATCATGAATAGTTAGATTTTGGGTCATGACAAGTTGGTATCAAAGCTCTAGGTTCATAAGTTCTACGAGTTATGACAACGTGTCTAGTAGAGTCTTGCAGATCGCGACGTCCATACCTATCTTCGAGAGGCTACAGGGCAGTAAGGATAAACTTCCCATCTTTAGTTTTTTATTGTGCGACATTGATTCAGCTTGAAGCGTATGACTTTGAATTCCTTCCACTGATTCGTATGTGTACGTGAGTGCTCGAAATTGTTTTTTTTGTGCTGATGATGGGCTAGTCTAGAGGACTTGAGGCCGGGTTTTGATAGTAGCTTGAGCATAGGATTTCGGTTGTGTGAGCATGTGCTTTTGGACTTCTATGTCCAATGGTGTCCATAGAATGGAATTTGTGGCTGGATGAGTGGTTGGATGGCTATATGATGAGTATGATGGGACTGCGAGATGTGTTCGGATGGTTCAAACGTGTTGAAAAGAGTTTTCTTGATATGCAAAAAGGGCTATTGGGTGTTCGATTTATGTGGATGCGTTATGGTCTGGAGTTATGATGATGTTGAGGGACTCTTTCATGTTATTTCGTTTGTGGAAGAAGTAGATTCTCATGTCTTGTTGAATTCAAACTCAGGAATGGTTATGTGATTACGTCATAGTTGTGGTTGTGAAAGGGCATAGAGAGATGTCAGTTTGAGGCTAAGTAGGTGGGTTATCAGCTGCAGGGTATTCTAAAGATGTGCGATCCTTATGATGTTGTATGGAGGCTTTCTTTTCTACCAGTGGGTTATGTTTGTGCGATTTGAGTTTGGATCGGTTGTAATAGTTGACCTAACCATCACGAGGATGAATGCGAGATTTGCAGATGATTTGAGGTATTAAATGGTTTGTGTTACATGAGATTATGAAGGATTGAGTTATTGTGATACGGGATTATGGCAGTAGTAGAGTATGGGTATTATGAGTTATCCAGTGTTCTGTTCTATGGCTTTGAGCCGGGGGGGGGGGGGGGGGGGGAGTCTGCTATCGACGATTTGATTTCATGGTTAAGTTTTGTACTGGTTTCTATTTGAGGCATACTTGTGAATGAGATATGACTTACGGAGGTGGAGATCGAGGATGACTCGAGTAAAGGAATTTATGGATACGGGTTATGTTACACATTATGGGTATATGGGAATCATGGAATGATTGAGTTGTTATTCGAGAAGGATGTAGTGCGCATGGAGTAGGAATTTGCTCGGTTGCTTAGAGGTCTGCATTATTTATTTGGGTGTCATCATGCTAATGGGGCACAGGTCATTCGGTCCATTTGGGCGGTGCAATTGAGATTTGAGCAGAGTGGATGACTCTCGGGAAGGTTCAAATGGATTCAGGAGCTATATGTAGAAATTGGGAAATTTCAATATTTGTATAAGGCTAGAATCTGAGATTTACATTGGATGGTGTCGAGACTCACGATATTTCTATATCATCATGGATTATACATTTCAGTATCAAGAAGGTGAAGGAAACGACCTTAGATTCATAGAAGGTCTCTTCAGAGTGGGTGTCTCGGTTGTGGTATTTTTGGGGTGCTTAAGAGGGAATACAACGACTTATAGGCCTTAAGGCGGTGTGGTTTTATTCTAGGATCTCATGGGGTGAGTTTTGGTTAAGGGTCGTGGTGTTCTAGCAAGGAGAAGTGTCACCTTGAGGGTAATTCAGAAGGAAGTTAGAGAAATAGGACAACTTTGTAGAGGTTGGATCAGCACGACAATGAATATCATTGTAAGGCCCCGTAAAATTTTAACTAAAAACTCGGAACCTTATGGTGTCGTGGTTAGATTTATATGTTATAATATTAGAAAAGTGAGCCGTGGTTCGGACCTTTTCGATTGAACAGTACCCTACGGACTTAGAAGAAAATGTTCGCGAAATAGTGTTTGTCTGCGGCCCATTATGCGATCGCATAATAGATATGTAGACCGCATAATGGTCGCAGAGTGGATCAGAGGGTTGGCCTAGTTTAAGGCCAAATATGCGACCAATTATGTGATCGCAAAGTCGATATGCGGGCCGCATATTGGTCGCAAATCCGCAATGGGCTTTTTGCCAAGGGAGTTGTGTGACGCATTATGCGACCGCATAACTGTTATGCGGTGCATTATGCGATCGCATAACTGTTATGCGAGTCACGTAATGGCCACATACT
>ML425861.1:0-10890 GCA_005239525.1 Nicotiana knightiana | reverse complement strand
TATATATATATATATATATATATATATATATATATATATATATTGTTAGTTCCAAACTATTATCTAGAAAATAAAATTTAAATGAACTTATTTCATGATCAGGTTGCGTTTAATAGCATGACTTATTTTTGCGAAACTTATATATTAAGACAATACAAATTTAACATCATAGCAACTTCAGTCAATCCTCAACATAATGGGATAGTAGAAAGAAAACACAAATATCTCCTTGAAACAGCTAGAGTACTGTTATATCAATCCAAGCTACCTTTAAAATTACTAGGAAGAATGCATACTCACCTCTACCTACCTAATAAACTGATTGCCAGAAAAAGCCACTTTACTCGCCCATATGAATTACTCTACAAGAAAAATCCACTTTACTCGCATCTCAGAAGTTTTTGTTGCCTTTGCTTCCCAACCACTCTCAAAACACATAAAGACAAATTTGAATCAACTCCACATGTATTCCTGGGATACCCTTTTGGGACAAAAAGCTACAAGGTATTAGATCTTGACACAAAAAGAATACACATCTCCAGAGATGTATTATTTCATGAAAATATCATTCCATTTATCTCAAAATCAAGTCCTAGTAATCTGGTTTCCAATCTTGATAGTTTTTCCTTCCCATTACCTCAAATGCACTTGAATGCAGAAAATCATACATCACTAACTGATCCTAGCACAAGTGGTTCTGCTACATCTTCCATTACCTCACCTCACAATCACAATATGGTGTCACCAACACTTATATCAGGGAACCAAAATTCTGAGAATGCTCAGGATACAAATGAATATAACATTGCATCTCCACAGTTTGAAAACCAGAACAGTCCACTCAGTATTGCCAGTTCATCTGATTACAACTAACATACTACAACCTTACCTCCTGAAAATATTAGACCATCCAGAACTCACAAATTACCCACATATTTGAAAGATTATGTGTGCACACTACCCAAACAACCTGTGAATGACCATATTGTAAGTACCTCATCTCAAGATGAAAAAAGCACCTCTTCTCTATCCTTTAACACCTTTATTCCCAAAGTGCAACCCATTAATAGCAGAGCCCTGACCACTGATAGTTAACATTTGATAAAGAATGTCTCACAAGATTGTGACCTGCCTCATATGAAGAGGCAGTTGTTGTGCCTGCATGGCAAGCAGCAATGACTCAAGAATTTGAGGCATTGTATACCAATAAAACTTGGGATTTACTGCCACTTCCAGCTGGAAAGAGGGCCATAGGATGTAAGTGGGTGTATAAGATAAAACCTAAGGCATATGGGAGTGTAGAGAGGTTTAAATCTTGACTGGTAATGAAGGGCTATATCAACAGGCTGGAGTAGATTACACTGAGACTTTCTCACATGTTGTAAAGATGGCAACAATAAAGGCTCTGATTGGAGTAACAATTAAGAAGGGACGAGAAATGTTTCAATTAGATGTCAATAATTCTTTTCTTCATGGTGATTTACATGAAGAAGTATACATGGAGACACCACCATGTCTATTTGTAGAACAACCTGGACTGGTATGCAAACTAAAAAAGTCCTTGTATGGAATAAAGCAAAACAGTAGGCAATGGTATGCTAAGCTAAATAAAGCTCTTTGTTCTAAAGGGTATACTCATTCTATGTTTGACTACTCTTTGTTTATAAGGGGAGAGACAGTTCAGTAACCTTTGTAGCTGTATATGTGGATGATGTTATCATCACAGGAGCCCACTTAGAAGAAATTGATAGTTTAAAGAAACTTCTTCATGAAACATTCAGAATAAAGGACCTAGGGAGATTACATTACTTTGTAGGATTGGAGATACTATATAAGAGTGATGGAATTCTGATTACACAAAGAAAGTTCACCCAAGACCTTCTCAAGGAATTTGACTCTATAGGTTGTACATCTGTGTCTTCACCCCTTGATTCAACAGTTAAAGGAAGATAATGGAATACCTCTTTCAATCCTGGTCACTATAGGAAGTTAATAGGGAAATTAAATTTCCTTAATCGAACTAGACCTGACATAGCCTATAGTGTTCAACACTTAAGCCAATACATGCAGCATCCTAGAGACACACTCCTAAGCGCAACATTGCATGTACTAAGGTATTTGAAAGGAATTATATCTCTGGGGATTTTTCTGTCAAACAGTAGGGATTACAGGATAAGGGCATTTTGTGACTCTGATTGGGCAGCTTGCCCTGAAATAAGAAAATNCATTGCATGTACTAACGTATTTGAAAGGAATTATATCTCTGGGGATTTTTCTGTCAAACAGTAGGGATTACAGGATAAGGGCATTTTGTGACTCTGATTGGGCAGCTTGCCCTGAAATAAGAAAATCAGTCAGTGGATATATAGTATTGCTTGGTGATAGTCGCATAAGATGGAAATCCAAGAAGCAATCTACTATTTCATTGTCCTTAGTAGAAGCAGAGTATAGGGTAGTAAGGAAGGTAGTCGGAGAACTAGTCTGGCTTGAAAGACTACTTGAAGAACTCACAGTGCCCTTCTCTCCACCTATATCTGTTTTCTTTGATAGCCAAGTTGTACTTCATATTGCAAAGAATCATGTCTTCCATGAGCGGACCAAACACATCGAAGTGGATTTCCATTTTGTATGAGACAAGCTTCAAGAGGTACTGATCTCACTGCATTACATTCCTACTCATGAACAACTTGCAGACTTCTTCACCAAATCTTTACCAGGCAACAACCATACTCTTCTACTGTCATGACCCAAATTCCCAAACCACGGGATCGTGATGGCGCCTAACACAATACTTTCTAGGCAAGCCAATGTTAGAAATTTGCCAACCATTTTCCTTTAAAGTTACTTACACATAATAGAACAATTCGAAATAACTACAAATCTAATACTTTCCACTAAATAACTTCACGAAATACTAATAATGAGCAATGATAAAACTGAACCACGAACTACATATATCACTATAAAACTACCCCAGGGTCTGGTGTCACAATTCACGAACTACTAAGAATACTACAAATAATAGGCTGCAAGAATATATCTCTGCTCTGAAAGAAATAAAATAACGTCTATAAAGTAAAGAGAAGACTCCAGGAATCTGCGGATGTTAGCAGATCTACCTTGTGTCTTCGAACAAAAATGCCCACCCACTAAGATCTCCTAACTCTGGCCGGCACCTGGATCTGCACAAAGGAGTGCAGAGTGTAGTATTAGCACAATCGACCCCATGTACTGAGTAAGTTGTTTAACCAAAGAATTAGATCATTTGACAAAAGATATTTTTAGGATGAACACGGGTTTCTGATAACCAAGGCAAGACTGATAAAGTAATTAGACAAAGAAAAATCAACGAGATGCACGAAAAGTAAAGTATATTGCAATAGTAGTTCGGATGCCCTTTATAGGTTATATTTTACTCCCTTGTATAGGGTATTTCCTAATATAACGTCTGCCATTTTCAGTGATTGAGCGTTAATGACTAATTATGACATTAATGTAACGTTACAATGAGTAAACGTAACTATTGCGTGAATGTTGTGTAACGTGTGGATCACTAGTTTATGAGTCATCACTTCTAGTGGGATACCTGTCATATCTGAGTGGGACCACGCAAAGGAATCTGTGTTAGCCTTTAAATAATCAATTAACTTACCTCTTCGACCGGAGCTCAGCCTCGTTCCTATATACACTTTCTATTCAGGCTTTTTTTCAAATTATGGAACAACTTTGAGCTCTTCCGTAGTTGTTTTAATATGCTCGTCTTCTTCCGATTCGTGAATGACGTCCGGTCTAGAATCTACATCCGTGTGGTCCAATGCATCTTCTGTGGTGACTTGATTCACCTTCTCGTGAGTATATTCTTTCATACATGTTTCAGCAATAATACCTTCCTTACCTATTTGGGTAGTAATTTCTTCCATGCATGTTTGGGCGGTGTTACCTGCTTGGGAGATTCCCTTATCTTTTGATTCTTCGACCTCTACTTTTTTTGTTGTAGTGTACCACGAAATTTATATTTCTCGCAGTTTGCTGATCGCCTCTAATTTGCTGAATCCCCCATTCAGAGGGGAATTTAATTACCTGATGCAAGGTGGATGGTATTCCTTTCATGTCGTGGATCCATGGCCTTCCCATGATTATGTTATAAGCCATGTTAGTATCGATGACTTGGAACCTGGTATTTTTGATTACTCCCTCAGCATAAGTGCTAAGTTCAATTTCCCCTTTTGTTATAACCGTAGAGTTATCAAACCCCGATATGACTCGTGCCTTTGGGATTACTTGATTCCCCAATGATATTTCTTCCACGACTCTTAGCAAAATGATATTGACTGAACTACCCGGATCAATCAACACTCTTTTTAGGTTAGTGTCATGAATAAGTAAGGATATTACCAGAGCATCGTTGTGAGGAAGCATTAATCTGCTGATATCTGCATCATCGAAGGTTATATCGTCTGTTCTAGATTTTCACGAACCCGCTTTCCGTGTGTAATTGTGAACTTCGTGGATGCTTTGCAGACCATTCCGTTTACTTCTTCACTTCCGTGTATCACGTTGAAGATTCATTTTGGAGATCGAGGTTTTGGGGGCTCCTGCCTGTTCTTCATGTATTCCTGTTTACCTTTTTCACTAAACAATTCTGTTAAATAGCCATGTTTCAATAACTGTTCTACCTCACCTTGCAAAAATCTGCAATCTGCAGTTCTGTGTCCATGATCATTATGGAATTCACACCAGAGATCTGGGTTCCTCTTATTAGGGTTCGACCTCATTTCTTTGGGCCATCGAACCTTATCACCCATATTTCTTAATACTAAAATTAGTTCGGAGGTACTTACATTGAAGGTATGATCCCCAATTCGTGCATTACCCCTAGGTCGTTCATCTCGATCCTTTCTGGATCTAGATGAGGACGAGCCTGCATCTCTGCTTGGTGGTCTATAATCTGACCGGGTGTTTTTGAACCTGGGACGAGTTTTATGTCCCAATGGTCCCAATTAAGGATCGTACCTATTTTTACCTGATCTCCTATCTAATTCGGAACATCTGGATCTGGTATGATCTTCATCTTTGGAACGAGCAATGGTATCTTCTTCTATTCGAAGTTTAGTACTGTACCTTTTATAAACATCGTTCCATGTTGTAGCTGGGAATTCTCTCAAGCTTTCCTTGGGTCTCCTCATAGCTTCTGAGCTTTGTTATTTAGATTACTTGCAAACGTCATGGTTGCCAAATTATCAGGCACCCTTGGTAGTTGCATTCTTTCTCGTTGAAACCTGTCTACAAATTCATGAAGTAGTTCCGTGTCTCCTTGTTTTATCTTAAAGATGTCCTCCATCCTTTTCTCGACTTTTTGTGCACCGTAGTGCCTTTATGAAAGAATCTGCAAGCTCAGCAAAAGAATCAATAGAGTTTCTAGGGAGAAGAGAATACCAGGTTAGCGCCCCTTTTGTAAGTGTTTCTCCAAACTTTTTAACTAGGACCGACTTAATTTCTTGTTTTGTGAAGTCATTGCCTTCACTCCCCTTCACTCCAGTGGTAAAAGCAGTCACATGGTCGTGTGGGTTGGTTGTCCCGTCATACATAGGAACGTCAGGTATTTTAACCTTCTTGGGAATAGGTACGGGTGCTGCGCTTGGTTTCCAAGGTTGTTGAGAATATCTATCAACGTCAATGCCTTTGATAATAGGTGGTACTCCAGGAATTTGTTCGATTCGATCATTTTGTTCCTTCACCTGTTTCTGCAAAGTCAGTAATAAAGTCTATATTTCAGAGTTATTACACATACGTGGTCTCGCTTTGAGAGATTCATTAGGAGTATCTCCCCTTCCTAAGTTTTCCAACCCAGAGTGCGGATTTTCCACGGTGATGGTATTATTGGGGGGGGGGGTGTCAGTGGTGCAAGTGACGCTGCTGGTAATCCCCTGGCAAATTCATGCAAAGCCTGGGTCACATTCTCTGCAATCATTTTCTTTACCCGATCTTGTTCTACCATTTGATCAATATTATCGTTGTTGTTATTGGATCTTTCTGGGGATTGTTCCCTTGAACCACATGGGGTTCCTAAAGGTTATGGAACTGAGGTTCCATTCTCTATTGGTTGTTGTCGTTGGAGTTCGACATAGTTCAGAGGATATCGCTTGAAAAGCAAACAAAGATTATCAGATTCCCGGTAATGGAACCAATTTGTTTAACCAGAGAATTAGATCCTTTGACCAAAGCTATTTTTAGGATGAACACTGGTTTTTGATAACCAAGGCAAGACTGATTATTGTAAGTAATTAGACAAAGAAAAATCAATGAGATGCACGAAAAGTAAAATATATTGCAATAGTAGTTCGGATGCCCTTTACAAGTTATATTTTACTCCCTTATATAGGGAATTTCCTAATATAATGTCTGCCATTTTTAGTTATTGAGCATTAATGACTAATTATGACATTAATGTAACGTTACAATGAGTAACCGTAACTGTTGCGTGGATAATGTGTAACGTGTGGATCACTAATTGAAGATATCTGAATCTGCCCTTTGTTCCACCCAGATACATTTTGACCGTGTCTCTTCATCTTCTCAATTAGGTTGAGACTTCCATAGCTAATTAACGTGTGGGTGTGATTTGCCGTGCCTCTTTGCCTCATACCTATTCATAGAGTCCCGTCCAGCTGTCGTGTCTTCGTTTCTCCACGTAGACTGCTGAGTCATCAAGATTTATCACACGTGTGAAGCTCTTTTTTACCAATACATAAGTGCCGAGCCTAACGTCGACGAAGTAGTGACAATGCTACGGCGGGGCATTAAATACACCCTTATTTCTCTTGTTGCGGCGTGCAACCCGATCCCATCTGTCCACCCTTATCACTTCTTGTTGCGGCGTGCAACCCACTCCCACCATGCATATAATATCAATTTATTTATGAAAACATTCACAATTCAGGCTGAGCCTTTCACAACATTTTTATATCAACAATTGTATATAGAAGCTGTAAAACTCATAAACTTCATCGATTGTCATTTCACAACGAAACCAATCGAAAATTTTATACATATCGTAACACTGACATTCAGCTCAATCCTTATGTAACATAACAAAACTAAAAGAATAGCCAACACTTCCAAAATACTTGCAGCAATACGTAACAATAAATCAATGAATCCAAATAGACATATAAACCTCAATGATCATGAAACAATTAAGTCCGGAAGCAAATAATTAGAAACGGGAAAGGAATCATGTTTAACAGACCACTTGGTGGTGCATAGATACTCGTCACCTCACCTATACCCCACACACATGCGAATTCACATATCATTTAAGTTTGGGGTTCCTATTCCCTCAAGTCAAGGTTAAACCAAGCACTTACCTCAATTTCGCATGCCATTCACTGCTCAATTACCGCTTTTCCTTTCAAATTTGCCTCTAACCCGCTCAAATCTAATCATAATTAGTTTAATATCATAATTTATTCTAAAGGAACTAACTTTATTGAAAAATCATTATTTTCCTAAGTTTTTTAACAAAAAGTAAAAATCCCACCCCATGCTCGCTTTGTCCAAACTCGGGATTCGGACTAAATTACGTTTACCCATTCACCCCCGAGCCTGAATATGCAATTAGTTTCAAAATCCGACCCTAATTCGATGTCAAAATTTGATTTTTACAAAATTTCCTAATTCTACCTAGACCCTCAATTTTTACCATGAAAATTCTTGATTTTGGATTGAAAAGTGATGAAAAACATTGGGTAATTGAAAGAAAAGAGTTAATGAACACTTACCCATGATTTTGGAAGAAAATCCTTGAGAAAATCGCTATAGGGCTACTACCCTTGTGAAAAATAAGAAGAAAAAGGCTGGAGTACTTATTAAAGTGAACTCACTGCCCGACCCTCGCAACTGCGGTGCTTGGGCCGCATCTGCGCATCTGTACGTGCGAACATGGGGCCGCTCCTGCGAAAATGGGACTGGGCCCTTGGGGTCGCATCTGCGGACGTGTTTCTGCTTCTGTGATCCCGCTCCTGCGATGGGGAGTCCGCATCTGCGGAACAAGGAACACTGGCCAAGGCTGGACCTGCGGGAAGGTACTCGCACCTGCGGCCAAAGGCTCGCAGGTTCGGGCACACCAGAACTGGTGCACCAGCAGATTTTACAAGTTTAAAAACATCCCGGAGCCTACCCGAAACTCACTTGATCCCTCGGTGCTATATACCAAACATGCGCGCAAGTCTAAAGATATCATACTGACTTTATCATGCAATCAAATCATGAAAATAACGTCCAAACTATGAATTTAACCTCAAAACTCATCATTTTTCTCAACAACACTCAACTTTCACTATTTCTCAATCGAACGTCCGAGTCACGTCAAAGCAACTCTGATTCTTACCAAATTCCGGGCATACGCCCAAGTCCTACATTTTACTGCGCACCTCCCGAGATCGTCGGAACACGGATCCGGGTCCGTTCACTCAAAATATTGAACCAAGTCAATTAAAACCAAATTTTAAATTCCAAAATTATTATTTTTCACATTTTCACATAAAATCTTTTCTGTTTCACGCCCGGACTGCGCACGCAAATCGTGATAATTATAATTAGTCTTTTTAAGGCTAATGAGCTTGGAATAGAGTCTTAATCTATAAGATGACCCCTTGGGTCATCACATCGACTTGGAAAGTCTGTTGTAGATTCCCCACCTCCAAATTGGGGGGGAGGGGGGGTGTTGAGATTATTTAATAATTAACCGCATTGCAATAGTTAGCCATATTCTTTGTATAGGCCTATTTTGTAAGTAGTTATGTTGTTATTGTAATAAGTCAGTTTAGGTCATTAGCTAGTTAAAGGTCGGTTGTATACCTATAATGGGGGCTGTACAAATATTTTTGCAGTAAGAAGAAAATTCATCTTTCCTCTTCATCTATATCTTGAAGCTTCTCAGCGAGAATGTCTTCCTTCTTCCATGAGAACTTACTTCGAGCTCATCGCCATTTTTAATCCTTCACATTTCGTCAACATTCATGTATCTGTTATACATTGTATATGTGGGCACACTCTTGCATTTCAATAATTACTTAATCCCATGTATAATGGAAATTTTACACAAATATATGGGGCACAAGATTTCTATTATATAAGGACTTAAGTGTTTTGTTTTAAAATAGAGGAGTTGTATCCATATATAAGTAGATTAAATAAATTGAATTAATGTAGTCAAAAGGAAAATTGAAATTTAAGCAATCAAATTTTTATATATTAATTAGTTTTACAATATGTTTACAATAAATATTTTTCTCGTCACATGTTTGAAACAAAAACTTAGCCCCGTTAGAAAAGTTTCTTGAATTTTCTCTATTCAAATATGACAAGTTTCTAGTGGCAACTTGTGTATAAGTTGGCTGACAATTTGTTCAAGACTCGAGGAAGAAAATTTCAAATTGATGACGTTTGGTGATGTCAACAATAATACAAGCACAAGGTTTCATTCTCATCCTCTTTCATTTGGAAGTATCAAGATTAGAAAGATGTAGTGTAACGACCCGGTCCGTCCTTACGTAGAACCTGCATTAAAATTACTATTCTTGACTTGGCATAGGTTGGTTATACTGTTATTTATGTGTTAGATTTAGTAGGCTTGAAATAGGAATTGTGGTAGTGAGAGTTTAGTCGCTTAGTCTTTAAAAATAACCTTAAAGTTGAAAAAGTCAACTGAGAGTTGACTTATTGGTAAACGACCTCGGAATGCGGATTTTATTGCTCGGATAGCTTCGTTAGGTGATTTGGGACTTAGGAGTGTGTTCAGAATATTTTTGTGATGTCCGGTGTAGAATTAGGCTTGAATTGGCGAAAGTTAGTTTTTGGTGATTTCCGGTCAGCAGGTGGAAAATAGGCTATCAAGGTCGGAATGGAATTTCGGAAGTTGGAACAGGTTCGTAATGTTATTTGGATATGTCTGCAAAATTTCAGGTCAATCGGAGTTTTTTTGGATAATTTCGGCATCATTGGTGGATTTTAGAAATTTCAAGTTCTTAGGCTTGAATACGATGTGATTTTGGGTGTTTCGATGTTAGTTTTGGTGTTTTTAGAGGGAAACTAAGATTGAATGATCATACTTGGTGTGTTGGTATGTTTGGTTGGGGTCTCGAGGGGCTCGGGATGGTTTCGGGTGGTTAACGGGGAGTTTGGAGCATAATTGTTGTTGCTGAAGTTGCTGGTGCTGGTGTTTTCGCACCTGCGGATGGGGAGTCGTAGGTGCGGTTCCGCAGGAGCGGACGTGGCACCGCAGGTGCGGAAGATTGGCTGGGTGAGAAGTTTCCGCAAGTGCGAGTAAGTTGTCGCACCTGCGAGGCCGCAGGTGCGGGCCGTTTAATGAAAAATCGCAGGTGCGAGACATTGGCCGCAGGTGCGGAACCCCTGGGCAGAAAAGTATAAATTGAAACCCTCTGTGACCATTAGACCTTTTTAAACCATCTTTGAACGGGAATAAACTCTTGAGGCGATTTTTGAAGATGGAAATCAGTGTTCTTCATAGAGGTAAGTGTTTTGATCATTAAAACTCGTTTATGGGTGATTATAAAACACAATCTCAGCAATTAATTCATGGAAATCAGTAGAAAGAGGAGGTTTAGGGCTTGAGATTATGAGACCTTTAGGGATTTATTTGATGGGTCAAAGAAACTATGATTTTAGTGTTCTTGATATGTACGGACTCGTCAGATGATGAAGAACAGTTTGGTATAAAAATTTCTGAGTGTCGAGACGCGGGCCCGGGGATTGAGTTTTGACTAATTTCGGGTTTTGAGCTAAAGTTGGTAATTTTCAATTGGAATTTGTTCCTTAAGCATAATTTGATGATAAAAATATGAACTTGGTAGATTTGGAGCACTCAGA
>ML425857.1:23831-42826 GCA_005239525.1 Nicotiana knightiana | reverse complement strand
CTGGGTTTTATTGTTGCAGGAATTTGATGTGGAGATAAGAGACCGAAAGGGCACTGATAACCAAGTAGCTGACCATCTGTCAAGGCTGGAAAATCATGATCATGTTGAGGAGGGTGGAGATATTAAAGAAGTTTTTTCTGATGAGCAACTTTTTGCTATAACCCAAGATCCTCCTCCGTGATATGCAGACTTTGTGAATTATTTGGTGAGTGGGGTACTTCCTCCGGAAATGAAATCTGATGCAAGAAAGAGGTTCTTACATGATGTGAAGTTTTACTACTGGGATGACCCCTACCTGTACAAAGAATGTGGTGATCAACTAATGAGGAAATGTATTCCTGATAAAGAAGTGGAACTTGTGCTGTATGATTGTCATGCATCACCATATGGCGGCCATCATGGTGGCGATAGAATAGCGGCGAAAGTGCTACAATCTATNGGGGATAGACTTTATGGGTCCATTCCCATCATCTAGGGGAAATAAATACATTTTGCTGGCAGTTGACTACGTGTCGAAATGGGTGGAGGCAATTGCATTGCCGACGAATGATGCCATAATTGTCGCTGCGTTTGTGAAGAAGAATATATTCTCCAGATTTGGTACTCCACGTGCCTTGATTAGTGATGAAGGAACCCACTTTTGCAATTGGTTGTTGAATAACCTTTTAGCTAAATATGGGGTCCATTATCGAGTTGCAACAACATATCATCCTCAAACAAGTGGACAAGTAGAGGTATCCAACAGAGAAATTAAGCAAATATTAGAGAAAACGGTGAGTGTGAACAGGAAAGATTGGGCTGCTCAGTTAGATGATGCCTTATAGGCATACAGAACAGCGTACAAAACACCAATTGGAGCATCACCGTACAAGATGGTCTATGGGAAGGCATGTCACTTGCCCGTAGAGCTTGAACATAGAGCATATTGGGCCATCAAGAAGCTAAACATGAACCTTGAAGCCGCGGGTGAGAAAAGATTGCTGCAGTTGGATGAATTGGATGAGTTCAGGTTGCACTCATACGTTAATGCCAAACTTTACAAAGAAAAGACCAAGAGATGGCATGACAAACATATAAAGTCGCGTCATTTTGAGCCAGGCCAACCTGTATTATTATTCAATTCTAGGCTGAGACTGTTTTCTGGAAAGCTAAAATCGAGATGGTCAGGCCCGTTTGAGATAGTGGGAGTCAACCCATATGGTGAACTTGAGTTGCGAGCTATACATGGTGAAAGAAAATTTTTAGTGAACAGACATAGAGTCAAACACTATTGGGGTGGTACCATAAATCGTGAGAAGACCAAGGTCGTGCTCGCTGATTAGTGAGCCTAGAGTCTGCGTCGTGCCGCGACGTTAAATCAAGCGCTTATTGGGAGGCAACCCATCCTGTATATCTATTCTATTTTTAATTAATTTTTTTAGTGTCGAGTTTTGTGTTGTTTTTATTTTGCAGAGTAGGGGAAGTCTGAGTACCCAAAAGTTGAAGCTGGGGAGCATGTTTGAGCTTAAATGTGGGGTCATCCCAACTCTAAAGATTGAGAATCATGTGCTAGCTATGCCCGAGAGGGTCTCAGGGAGTATTTCTCACCCTTGTTTTAATGTTTTTCCTTGTGATCATGCATCGAGGACTATGCATAACATAAGTGTGGGGTGGGGAAACTACTTTCTGAAGTGAATTGTAATTGTATAAAATTATTGTTTTAGTTTTAGAAAAATCTCGGACTTTTCCCAACGATGGATCTGTTGGACAATTTTCTTGAGGGATAAATTCCGAAAACACCAAAAAGATTTTTTTTTTTGGATAGTTAGGTAGTATCCCTTGGTTTTTCTTTGAGCACCGTTTCTTTTCTAAGGGTGTAACTTGAACCGGGTACTTTAAAATTTTTTGTTTTTGAGTATTTAGGAAGAAACTGAGTAACTTAGAAATACCCTATGAAATGTTTGATGCCGGCATATTAGGTTATGACATACATTTTGCTTTCCCTTATATTTGGTTTGACATGTGATGCCGGAGTACAAATAAATAGCCTATTTTGTGATGCCTTAGCTCAGGTGCATGACTTGTATGCTACATAGTGTAATATTGCTTAATTCTCTCAATTTTGTGTGCTTGCTTGACTTGAGAGTTGAATAAAACCGTTGTGATTGAGCCATGTGCAATGTGTGAGGTTTAGTGATTTTCTATGCTATCCTGTGTAGTCTAGAACTTGCCCCGTGTGTTAATCTAAGCGAAATTGTAGGTTATGCTAGTCTGGGAGATGACGTAGGCGTTTTCTTTCTTGATCATTGATGTGCTTGTCACATAAGAGATAAATTTTCCATTGTTAGCCCCTTTGAGCCTTTAGACCTTTTCTTTGGTACCCACATTACAAGCCGTACCCCTATTTTGTTCTTAAATTGAGATTTTTGCACCTTTTCCTCCTAAGTCACTTAGTCGCTAAAAGAAATAAGGTGAGACAATGGGGATTAGTTTTTGTGTGGAGCCATGGAAGGGCCCGTTGGTGCACTAAAATTGTATTTAAAAGTCACTAGCCATTGAATCTTCATGTATGGAGTGTGTATAAGAAAGAAAAAAAAATGATAGTAGAAGTATGAACAAAAAGATACACACCTCCAATTTCTATTAATTTATGCTAGTGAAAATATAGAAGTGCTTAATTGAAAAAGGGCTATGTTGAATATGAATTGTGGCAAGGGAATTGGTTGAGAAGAATATGTGTTGATTTGTGAAGGTAGTGTATTAAAGTGCTTAGGAGGGTTAGTCACTATTCCTAAATATATCCTACCCGTCCCTTAGCCTACATTACAACCTTAAAAGTCCTAATTGATCCTAGATTTGGCTAACTTGAATTAGTGGAGATCTACACTACGGGCAAGCGTATGGTACAACCACGTGATGCATATGAATTCTTTGTGATNATGTGAAATTTTGTATGTTCATACTTGATTTCCAGTATCGATCATAGTTAAGGGGTAAGGTGTGTGATCGAAAAGTAAAATACTCCTTGATAATGAACTTGGCACGTGTTGAAGGGTAGTAGATTGTCCCATTGATCGAGGACGAGAAAGAGTCTAAGTGTGGGGTGTTGATGTGTGACTATAATTCATGGTTTAAAGCATTATGTGCCTTACATTTTATATGCGTTAATGATAAGAATATACGTCGTATGTGCATAATGGAGTCTATTTCATGTGTAGGTGAATTGGAGATGGAAGCCGAGCTAAATGGATGCATAAACGTCAAAAATACGCTCAAGAGTCAAAAAGGAGTGAAGCCGGCTATAGCTGGGTGTTTGAGCTGTAAAGCCTGATCATACCAGGCTTTAGCCGGGCATTTGTGCTATAAAGCCTGGTGAGACCAGGCGTTTGGGGGGCGTTTGGCCCATAACGCCAGGCCTGGACATGCGTTAGCCAGGCATTTGGCCTGTAACGCCTGGTCCCTGATCTGGACCAGTCCGAGTTTTGAAGGTTTTAAGTGTTTCTCGGTTTGACTAGAAGTATCCTACACGTTTAGGGTTTGTCCCAAAACATATAAATAGACCCAAAAACACAACTTTGAAGGGGAGATGCTATTTTTGGAGAGAAGACACACACGGGATCATTAGGAAGCGAAAGATTTCTCAGTTTTCTTCATCTTATTCTAGTATTTTCAATTTATGCAACACTTATGCAATTGTTTGATTTTAGCATGAGTGGATAAACACCCATTGTTCTGGGGTTGTGGTTTAACCATGAATATTGTTATTCGACATTAATTTAACCTTGATTATAGTTCACTCAATATATGGTTGTTTCTTCAATTCTGTGTTTAATTGCTTAATTGTCTGGCCAGCAGTTAGGTTCTATATACTATCTATGTTATGCTTGGGAAAGCCGTATATAGATTAGAGAAGAATTGAAGAGAGCGCGATCTTAACCCTTCAGGGGAGCGGATTTGTGGTTAGGATAGGAATATACCTAGTCACCGTGCTTAATTAAACATCGTAATCTTAGTGCGTTCTAATAGATTAATTTCATAGGAATATAGGCGTTAATCTATTGAGAATAGGCGAGTAGTGCTTCGGGAGAAGGCTATGAGAGCGTTTATCGATTAATTAGCAACCATGAGTGAATTATATGAAGGGGAGAGTTAATTAGAATGCAATACGAGTGGTGAATTGATCACAACCCTGGAATATTTGCCTCTACTGAATACCAAACAATACTTTCGTACTTGATAATTAGTTATTCCATAGATTCGTAGTATAAATTAGTTACATTCCTGAATTTTATTTTGGCTTGATTTAATAACAATTAGGGTGATTCAGCAAGTAGTTTACGCAAGTCCCTGTGGGTTCGACATTCGATTTAACATTATATTACTTGCTACGACCACGTATACTTGTGTGGGCGTTTGGGACCAACAAGAGTCTCATGTATTCTATGCTATGTACTAGACCTGATATCTGCTTTGCTGTTGGCATGGTTAGTAGATTTCAAACTAACCCTGGACGAGAACACTGGACTGCCGTTAAGCATATAATCAAGTACTTGAAAATGACTAGGGATTATATGTTGGTGTATCACTCATGTGATCTTGCACCCATTGGCTATACTGATTCAAATTTTCAGTCAGATAGAGACTCTAGAAAATCTACCTCAAGATATGTTTTTACCTTAAGAGGTGGAGCCATAAGTTGGAGGAGCATCAATCAATCATGTGTTGCTGATTCCATCATGGAAGCGAATTGTGGCTGCATCTGAGGCAGCTAAAGAGGCTGTTTGGCTCAGGAACTTTCTGAAAGAACTTAATGTAGTTCCTTCGGTTCAAGCACCGATTGTACTTTGTTGTGACAATAGTGGTGCAGTTGCAAACGCGAAGGAACCAAGAAGCCATAAAAGGAGTAAACATATTGAGCGTAAATATCACTTAATTCTGGACATAACTCAGAGAGGTGATGCAAGAGTGTTGAGGATTGCGTCAGAGGACAATTTGGCTGACCCGTTTACGAAGAGCTTGACACAGAAGATTTTTGACAAGCATGTAGAAGGAATGAGTGTTAGAGTAATGACGCATGATTATGAGTCTAAGTGGGAGATTGTTGGGATATATTATTAACCATGCAGTTTAGACATAGTAGTTTGCTTTATTTTTTATGGAACAATTATTTATTTAATTTATTCAATTCAATAAAGTACTATTTTAAATAGATCATTTGTTACATGTGTGTCCTCTTAGTTATGTAGTACATAATTTCGTGTATGGAGTCTTAGCTCATGCACAGAAGATTAAATTATTGGTTCTCATAATTAATAAACTATGTTCACAATCAAAGATATTGTTGGACAAAATATCTTGATGGTTGTAGCACACGATTATAGTATCATTTTTCTTGATTATGTGAGTAATTTTACTCCGACTTCTTGTGCTAGTATACTCAGTGTATATTGAACGGACCAAGCAGAGAAAAAATATTTTTGTACTGAATATATAAAATATTTTCTCTAATTCATTAAATGAGCTTATACTCCTAATCTTGATATAATTATTATGATCAATGTAATTTGTTTATTGTTTTGATTTATCAAAAGGTACCACTCTATTCAGAGTTAGTGTATGCCTAATAGATTGGACAATAACGAATAAAATTTGTGAATAATAAGTAGTTGATAGAATCCATGACTCGGTTTTGAGTTTGATGATACCCCTTTATGTAAGCTTATAAGTTTTCATGTGAAAACCCGGCCGGTGGATTTTGTATCCGTCACATGAAATAGTTTAAGAGGAATTGTAAATGATTTAATTAGTTGATTAAATTAAGTTTTCAGTGATTTAATTTAATTAACTGGTATTTGAGATCTTAACATGGGGAGTTAAAATAAGTGTTATTGAATTTTCCAAATTCATATTGAGGAGTTCAATTGCAGTTTTTAGGGGAATAAATTGTAATTAATTATAGTAAGAATTAATTCATGCTAATTTCGAATTAGTGCTATAATTGATAGCCTCTTATTATTTCTGTGGTCCCTGCTATACCTAATAAAAACCTGAACAAGACTTGAATAAAAAGTGACTAGGGAAAAAAGTCATATAGTAGAGCTGGAGTGAGATTCTAATAGTAAAAGCAGAATCCTACACGTTTTTGGTAGCATAATTTCGGCCAAAAATAACTCTACTTAAGGAAGAGTAATTTCACCTAATTACTTACTTTTAGAGTTGTATTGTTTTTGCCCACCCAAAAGCAAAGTTGTATTGTTTTTGCCCACCCAAAAGCAAAATCGTCCAAGGTTTTACTAGGCATATAGTAGAAGACTGCAACCCTGTATTATTGCTCTTTGGAAGTTTTGTGCAACGATTTCAAGAGGTTAGTGCTTCTAATCTTGTGATTATAGCATTGTCTAGTTTACATGTATTTGATGCCTGGTTTGTTTGCTTCCGCTGCGCATGTTCTAACATGGTTTACATTTTATGGCACACATTTGATATCTATAAGAAAATGGACTGGATGATCTGAGTCTGCTCTGATTAAGAACCTTATTTTTCGTTATAACTCTTCACAAGTTCTGGAAATTGTCAAGTGTATTGTAATACTCATTAATACATTCCCGTTCTTCAATATTTATCACCAAATACCACCACAGGCTAGGAATACCAAGAGAAACAGAAGAGCCACTTTTGGGCAACACTCTTTATCCGGAAGAATTTGGAACAAAGGGGTAAGATTCAGGAGATGGCATCACACAGTTATTGCCATTGAAGAAGACCCTCCGAGGAAAAGCCGAAACTTTCGTTAGTGTAATTGTGTTTCCATCCTTCTCAAGTGTTAAATCTGACTGGACATTTCCTTTTGGTCCAGCTTGCATCAGGACATCATTATATGATTTTCTCCCATAAAACATGGCAGTATCATCTGCATAATTAGAATATCATCAGCCCGATGAATGCCTTGACGGAGAATAACAAAAGAATATGTATTTTATCCTTATGAATCAAATAAAGAGATAGAGGGCATACTAATCGATGGATGAGGCATGAGACGCTTGTATGAAAAGCTGGAAACTTTGGTAGCATTATTAAAGTTTGGATGCTGAACGACGAGTGTCCACTGTGTATAGTTGAATTGATAGTTGAAGTTTGTGATGGTGATCTCCACTCTCAAATGCTTCTTGTAGTTTGATTTCACATGCCAATGCACTTTGACAGGGCACATATGTTTTGTGCATTGCAGCACTGGCTTATTTACTTTCCTTGGCACATTTACTCCCTCTCCACTCGGTGTCTTCCTGCAATCACACTTGTTCGTTATTTTATAGCTACTTAACAAGGCCAACTGTTACTTGTTTAGATGTGTTTTGCACATCAGTACGTTCAAAATATGGACTACTAGTACTTGATATAAAGCTCTTAACAATGGGAAATGCATATCTTACATGACACAGTTGCTGCTTTTCTGGCAGCCACAAGAACACGATGGGCAAGGTGTGATACTTCTATTGTGAAAAGAAGACAAGGAGACTCAACATGTTGGTTTCGGGGAGGCTAAGAACTGAGAGTAAGTGCAGATCACTCTCCATGTCACTGCATTTTGAGCAAAAATATTCAGGCTGTTAGAGACAGACTTAGGAAACACTAATTACTTCCAATCTTCCGTTAGAACTATTGATAATCAAACTTACTGATTGCCTTTGTCACTCGTCTACCATCAGGCGTGATGAAAATTGTGGGAGCAATGATTTTAGCAGGACCACAGGTATATCCAGGTCCTGGAGCGAACAAAGTGAAATTTTTGGGAAGTTTGACGGTTCTATTTGTAGTCCCAGCAGAGCCAACACTAATCTGAAATGCAGAGACAGCAGCAGAAGGGTCTTTTCCCCACGAATCCAAAACACCACCCTTGCAGCAGTTAGCAATTTGCTGGTTAAAAGGGGTATTTGGCAACAAGTCAACAATGCTAGGATTTTTATCACAACTGTGAGGAATATTAGTTCCAAACTTTGAACAATTCCCTTGTTCAGTAGCTTGTGCTCCCAACATGGACCAAATTACCTCACTCTTTGCCCATGTCCATCCTATAGTCCATCCTGGGCTCGTTATTGGACGATACATTTGGTAATTGTTCATTGTCACCACTGCCTAAAGAATTTCAAGAATTCATGTACCAAAAATCTCAAACTGCTTAGTATTAAAATGTGAATAACATAATAATTCAAATATATTTACCACATAACCATCAGGAGTCCAAGAAAACACGTCCCATTTAATTGTTATGTTTCCATTTGGATCCAATGCGTCAAAGGCAGCTGCAGTAAAAAGCAAGAAACTCAAATTTATCAGTAAACAAGAATCACTCCAATTGAATATAATTTTGAATGTTGAGAGCTACTACTTGAATTTAATGAAATACCTGCACCAGAACATAGTACAAAAAGGAGAAACATTAAGGTATAAAAGTTCCAGGAAATCTTGCACTCCATTGTGTAAAACTAATCCAAATTTCTCGAGAAGATAGAAGAGCTTAAATTCAGCAGCAACTGATGATGGAAATATAAAACGAAATAGTCTGCTTACTTGTAAAAAAAAGTGAGCTACTATAAAATTATGCTAAATGATAAAAAATTCCTGAAAGGAGTTGAACCAAAAAAGGAATAGTGATTTGAACGTGTATTAAAAAAAAAGAAGGGGAGAAATTCTTTTGAACAAGTCGTATAAGAGGTTACTTCCTAGAAACAGAGTCTTAGAATTATTTAATACTGTAACCTCACTTTCTTGGTTTTTATATGATATTGTCAAACTCCAACTTTGAACGAGTTGAATTTGTCTTGCATGAAGAGTGAATACTATATCAATATTGCTAGAAGTGCCTCAAAAGAAATTAACTTAATAATGTTATTTACATTGTTCAACGAAATAGTTCATAATCAATTCGAATCACTATATTTTACGCATGGGTGTAACTTGGACAACACTTTCTCTTAAAAAAAATTCTGAGAGAAAGCTCCTATATAACTCATAATTGAATTCAATTGAATATATATTTTAGTTTTTGAACCTTTCCAAGAGGCACTAATATAAAGAAGATGAAGAAATCACTTATATAGAGTTTAAGAATTAGAGGATTGAGCATATTATAACGCTTCTAAAACAAGTTTAAGAATTTGCATCAAAGATATGATCCAAAATCCATATCTGGACAATCAGTTAATTCTAAAGAATTATACATAAAACTGAATCTCCTAAAACCAAAATAAAAAAATTGAACTATTGTCTGATCCAACTACCACTTAGTTTCTCATGTGTAGTATACTATAAGTTAATTGACCACATTCCAGCGAAGCATGCGGGATATCGAAGATTTTAACAGCCTAAAATATTCGATTAAACTGAAAATATCAAAGGAAAGAAAAAAGAAGGTCGATATTATATGCCTCGTTGGATACTGAAGTATAAAAAAATACTTAAACTAAGGGTACGATATTTCATATATATACCCTACAACACATTACAATTTTTCGGTAAAGGTGGCTCCGGAGCCGAGGGTCTATTGATTAGCATATCTATCTCTTTAATGGCAGGGTAAGATCTGCGTACACTCTTTCCTCCTCATGCTCTACTTCTGAAACTACACTGAGTTTGTTGTTGTTATTGTTGGTAAAGGTAGCTCAGCCACAGCTTTCAGCTATGGCGTTTAAACTTACTATAAACTCAAAAACTTTTTAAAAGGATGTTCACTATGTATGGATCAAATCAAATATATCAGTCTTTGCTTGCACGTACGAGTTTGTCACGGTTCATTTTGAGTCGATCTTTATTCTTCATTCAAGTTAAAGGGGTACCGGGTATTTTTATATCTGGAAAAGAGAATGTTTTGTTTTTCAACACAAATTTTTTGTCCAACCACGTTTTCGATTACCGAACCCCTGTTAGATGAATGGAAATTTGCCAAAACCTTTCCAATGTGGCATTTTGATACAAGATCTGAGTTTGATTGAACCAGTAAATTTTTTGACAGCAACATCTAACAAAGCACTCATCAGGATCATAGAAATGGGGGCATCTTTGCATTCAAACGATATTCCTTTAAATGTTCTAAAAATTTCTGTTGACGGACTTTTTTAAACCACTGTTTATATTTTGACCTCATGACAAAAGATTTTGACAAAATAGCCATGCATCAGAGTTTTAAATTATGTTCGTCAAAATTTTGATGCAATCCCCAAGTAGATGCTTTTATATTATTGGATCACTATCAACTTTTTATTCGTGGAACAAGTAATTTAAACCTATCAATTTTTTATATCATTTATCTACTTTGAAACCATTACTATTATTCTAATTATAATATAGAAATTCGTTTTTTTCCCCATCTAAATTAAGCTAGGAGTCTCATTAACCTACCATTAATTTAAATTGACCAAACAAAAATATCATTCTTTTAGTTTCGAACTAAGCCTTCGCAATTCGGAAAGTACCAGAAATTCTGACGAATTTGTCAGAATTCGTGGCAAAATTACGAGGATCACCATAAGTGCCGCATGTTTTAATATTCTGTAAGTCCAAAAAATCCTAGAAAACGAACTTTAAACTTTTAGGACGACTTTTTTACCAAACTTTTTTTACCAGGGTCAAAATATCAATAATAATACTGAAATATCCTATTTCTATCCTGTAAAAATTATATGGGGCTACCTATTTGATCGCTCCATTTTAATTTGTATCCGCTTTATTTTTTCGTTTGCATTGGTATTATTTTTTGTTAAAAATATTTTAAAAAGACGATTTTGCCCTTCTTTAATAAAAGACTGTTGAGAAAGTCGTAGACTGCAGGACAAAACTTCAACATGTTTTGGTATGAAGTTTTAACAAATGAACTAAATAACTTCAGCATGCATTAGCAAAAACTCATTAGAAAATTACGTATCGCAAGACAAAAATTTAAGCATGTTTAGTCTGATGTTTTAGCAAATGAACTAAACAACTTCTACTTGTTTAGACTGAAGTTTCAGATAAAACTCATGACAAAACTGTAGACCGCATGACAAAACTTCAGCACGTTTTGATATGAAGTCTTAGCAAATGAACTAAATAACTTCAGCATATATTAGCAAAAACTCATTAGAAAATTACATACTGCAAGACAAAAACTTAAGCATGTTTAGTCTGAAGTTTTAGCAAATGAGCTAAAAAACTTCAGATTGTTTAGACTGAAATTTTGGATAAAACTCATGACAAAACTGTAGACTGCAGGACAAAACTTCAGCATGTTTTAGTATGCAGTTTTAGCAAATGAACTAAATAACTTCAACATGCATTAGCAAAAACTCATTAGAAAATTACATACTGCAGGACAAAAACTTAAGCATGTTTATTCTGAATTTTTAGCAAATGAACTTAAAAACTTCAGCATGTTTAGACTGAAGCTTCGGATAAAACTCATGAAAAAACTGTAGACTGCATAATAAATAACTCATCATGCATTAGTATGAAGTTTTAGCTTCAATGTGAAACTTTTCACGAATGAGGTTGCAGATCACGTGATTAATGCGTAATACAGGCTTTATATCTTTTGTCACGAGTATAATTGTCATATTATTATGAAGTTTTTATCAGCTGACCACCAAATTATAATTTTTAAAAATAAGGTACAAGTTAAAATGTGACACATCTATAGAGTACGACCTCCTTCCATCCTTCTTTAAATATTCGAATTCAAAAAGTGCAACAAATACCGCCAAAGAAGTAATCCAATAACGAAGCTCGTCTTCGATGGATCCCACTAGCTTAAATTCCCTCCTTGTGCTTCGATTGGTATTGCTGGCTAACTAGTGGGACATTTGCATCTATACCCGTTTTTTGTGTCACGTTTTAACTTGTGCCCGCTTTGCAAAAAAATTTACAAGTGTACCCGTTTTTTCGCATAACTTCAGCATATGGGGATGAAGTAGCAAAGGTAATCACACAAAATTTCAGTATTCTATTAGACGGGCTTGAAGTAGCAAGTGTGCTGAGCTGAAGTTTTTGTTTTTGTAACTGGCGAACTTCAGCTCTAGAGCTGAAATTTTTATTTTTGTAACTGGCGAACTTCAGCTCTAGAGCAGTTTTTATTTTGTAACTGGCGAAATTCAGCTCTAGAGCTGAAGTTATTTAGTTCATTTGTAAAAACTTCAGCACTATATAAGCTGAAGTTTTTGAAAAAGCTTTCTAACATACTAGATAAATAAATCATAAATTACATAAATCAGATTGCCAACAGTATCTAAATCATAAATTTTGGAAACAATAAACGTGAAAAGAACAGAATTATCATTGTCTACGAACTTACGTACGAGGAAATATTCATAAATTATTGTCTACTAACTTACGTAATTATTTATAATTTATTTTTAAATAATCTGATAAACATATTTATGGAAATCATCCCATGAACTGAAGTTCCATAGCAGCACCAACAGCAGCAGAAGAAAGAAGAAGAAGAAGAAGAAGAAGAAGAAAACGAAGGAGGAGGAGAAAGGGGGCTGAAGTTATTTAAAAAGTGGGTACAAGTTAAAGGTTTTTAAATAAATGGGTATAGGTTAAATGGGGACGATCAAATAGGGCGCCCCGTGCAATTTTCACGTAACTAGTTTAGGGGTCGACTGGTTTTTTTTGTTTTCTTAAAATAAATAAACATTGAACCAAATTTGTGAACCCTTACTCGTAATTAACTAAATACATTAAACTTTGTTTAAGGGCGTACAAAGACATATATGGCACACGTCTTCCTATCACATAAGCACCATTTCACTACATTGTCTAGTGTCCACATTTATAAGTACTTCTTTTAAACCAACATGTGATCCTATTTTATTTTTAGTCCGTCCTAAAAAGAATGATATTTTTGTATGCTTAATAACAATTTAATGTAAAGTTCTCATATTACTCTTAGTGAGATAATTTATAGCCACAACTTTTTGTACGGCTTAATCTTAATTTTTTTTTCTTTTTCTCTTGTCACGAATTAACGTGACTTAATTTGAATTACAGATCAAGAAGGAATTGGGAGGGGCTCCTTAGTTAATTATAATTTGTTATCAGTCCTTATGTTATAGTCTCCTAGTATAGGAATATTACAATTTAGTCTATAGTACTCAGTCTAATGAATCAAGGACCCCAGTCCATTAGGTACCAACGACTAGTACAATTGTGCCTCTATCATCTTATATTCTGTCCATATGCATTGTAATCATCAATAAGATTTTATGAATCTAATTTACTGTTTTGCTTAGCTTTTTCATTCTTTTTTCCTTTTCGTTATTCACGAGCTGCCTTCAATCCAACTGTTGTAGCTCAACACGTTACATTTTGGTATCAAAGCATCTGTCTTGGGCAACCATGGTGGATAAGATCCGACACTCCGACGACGGGGGTGGTACTTCCAACCTCGAAACACAAAACCAAGCGTTCATAGCAACCTCTAGTAAGAGGATTGAGGACTTGGAAGAGTTGTAGAAAAAATGAGAAGTAGCAGCCCGACGTTTGGAATCGTTGGTGGTGAATATTTATATGAGGGAAGCTTCTCGGCAGGAAGTACAATCTAACATTGCGCTAGCTCAGGAAGGTGCATATTTGGAGTCGAGATAGTCATCTGTTCATGGATCTCCTCGAGCTACATCGACACCGGTAACCCCATTATCAGCAACATGGGTTACTCATCTCATTCAACCCCATTGAGACCGGCTTACCCTGGTGTCACCGATGGGTTGCAGTTGCCGCCGGCCCCGACGACTCCTATTTATTACGGTACCACAAGCGGCTTACCTCTTCCTACTCCTACCCCTGTACCTAAATTAACCTATACAACACCAGCTACTGACCCATTGGCATTTGCCCCTATGAGCCCTTATTTTTCAAACAACCAGCCACATCTTCAACCTTCAATACCAGGTCTACCGCGTACCACTTCTGGTTATCCCGTTCCATGCCCAATCAAAATTTCCCTTCCTACTCAACTCAGTGATGCCCTAAACCTTTGGAATTTTCAATTCCACAACTTCATCTTCCCAATTGCCATCTTAATCATCGTCATCCCCTTTCTCCTCGTATACACCAATAATGACTACAACCCAAATCCCTTAACTTGCCTAGATAGGAATTTTGACCCAAATGCCCACATACCCATACACTACTTTTATACCTCCTCCTTATAATACACCAGCTTATTTTCCTGTCCCACTTGATGCCCAACCTCAACAGTCGCGCATGTCAAAGGGTAAATTGCCTTTCTCAGAATTTGATGGTAATAATCCTCGAGCTTGGATAATGCTTTGTGATCATTATTTCAACCTGTACCATGTCCCTGAGGTCGAAAAAATGACGTACGTGGCCATCAATACCAAGGAGGCCATTGATAACTGGTACGACTCTGATATGATAGACCATAAAGGTTATTTTACTTGGACCCAATTTTGCGTTGATATTTGTGAATGCTATGGTCAATCCAAGGCCATTAATGAAGTCACAATGCTCAACCGATTGCAATAATTGGGCTGATGTGGACAGTTTCCAAAAAGATTTCGAGGATATACGCTGTCATGTGTTATTAGCTAGGACCCATTTAGACGAGGCCTATTTCATTGAATACTTTTTGGGTGGCCTAAAAGAAGAACTTGGGACCTTGGTTGATGTGGTTAATCCACAAACTTTGTTAGAAGCATATAAGCTTGACAGACGTTATGAGCGTTCCCTCAATGTTTATGCCAAATAGACCTTGTCCAAAATGCCCAAGCCCAACCCATCACAATACCCAGCCAAAGCCCATGTTCGTTTTCCTGCTGGTCGAAGCTTGGGAAATAATTTCAAGGTGACGGGCCAGAAAAACCTTTCTATCGAGGCCTTGAGAGAGCATAACCTATGTTTCAAGCGTCATGATAAATACTCTCCTGGACACTAATGCAATCCTAAGGCATTGAATACGATGGAAGGTGAGGAGACATTTATGGAGGCCCTTGATGAAGAATTGCAGAATCAAGTAACGGATGAAGGAGAGGCTGAAAAAGCAGAGATAACTATTAATGCTATGCTGGGCCAAAATGGGTCCTCCACTACATTGAGCATTGAGGGTGAGTAAGGAAATTTCCAGTCATGGTCCTTATCGATAGCGGAGCAACGCATAGCTTTGTGGACCCCCGTGTTATTAAGCAATTACAGCTAAACATGGTACCTACTGACCAGATCATGAATGTGAAGGTGGCCAATGGGCAGATAATGAAATGCAACCAAATGTGATCAAAATTTTCGTGGACAATGAATAGATAGGTCTTTGTGTGGGACTTGAATGTGTTAGGCGCAGGTGGTAGTGACATTGTACTTGGAATGGATTGGCTTGATTCTGTAACGCGTAATTTTCTACACACCGATCCTCGTAGCATCTCATTTTTCAGAGGTGAAAGGTTGGTCACATTAACTAGCAGTGACTATTTGGGATTGATTGAATCAGGGGGATGCTAAATCTATACAACGATTGTTGAAAGTGGGCCGCTATGTCATGACAACCCAGTAGCTATCCAGTGTAACTACCGACCCTCTGTTGGAATTAGCTGAGCCTATTAAGTCTTTAATTAAAGACTTTGCTGATACAGGTATTCGTTTGAATAAAATAACACCATTGAAAGAATGGTAAAAGATATATTTGATGCGTAAATTGTGGTACCCAGTACTTCCCTGTTTGCTTCTCCGGTCATTTTGGTTAAGAAGAAGGATGCCACATGGAGGTTTTGTGTGGACTATCGGAGGCTTAATGACATCACAATTAAGAATAAATATCCAATTCCGGTAGTGTAAGATTTGTTTGACGAACTTAATGGGGTTGCCTACTTTTCCAAGCTGGATTTGAGGTCCGAATACCATCAAATACGTATGAGGCAGGGGAATGAATTCAAGATGGAATTTAAAACTCATCATGGATTGTGGGATTTTAGAGTAATGCCTTTTGGCCTTACTAATGCACCCGCTATATTTCAAGCTTTGATGCATAAACTTTTCAGTCCATATTTAAGGAAATTTGTCCTAGTTTTCTTTGACGACATATTAGTCTACAGTATGTCCCAAGAAGATCATTTTCAACATTTGAAAATGATATTTAAAGTTCTAAGGTCTAATTTTTTATTCACTAAGATGTAAAAGTGCTGTTTTGGCCGAATCGAAATTGAATACTTTGGCCATTTGATATCAGGCCAAGGGGTGAGTACCGACCCATTAAAGATTGAGGCAATGGTGGATTGGCCTTATCCACAAAGTGTACGAGAGCTGAGGGGATTTCTTGAACCGAATATTATCGATGATTTGTTAAGCATTTTGCAATTATTAGTCGGCCCTTAACTTAATTGTTAAAAAAAGGGAGCATTCAGTTGGAGTGAAAAAACTTCTTTGGCGTGATGAACAGAAAAATTCCATAATTAGAGCTCCTATTTTGGGACTTCTTGATTTCTCTGTTCCATTTATTATTGAGGTTGATGCAAGTGGGACATGGATTGGAGCAGTCTAGATGCAAAATCACAAGGCAATAGCTTTTTTGAGCCAAGCTTTGAGCCTAAAACATTTGGGCTTGTCCACGTACGAGAAGGAACTGTTGGCCCTATTGTTGGCAGTAGAAAAATGTCGGCATTACCTTTAGCCCAACCATTTTATTATCCGGACAGACCATTTCAGCCTCAAATTCTTGAAGGATCAAAGGGTGACTACGAATTTGCAACATAAAAGTGTCTCCAAACTTATGGGCCTCAACTGTAAAATAAAATTTCATAAAAGGGTTGATAACATTGTGGCAGACGCTTTATACAAAAAATTAAACCCGATAGTGAAAGGGTTGGGCCATCAGAATGCTTTGGACTATTAGTTGTTCAGCCCAAATGAGTTCACAAGCTAATTGACACCTATGATGGGGATCAAGATGCCCAAAAGTTGATTACACAATTAACTCTGGATTCAACTGCTGTTCGAAATGTCACTTTCATAAAGGGAGTCTTACGAATGAACGACAAATTATGGATGGATAATAATGGCCACATCAGAGACAAGATAATTGAGAAAATGTATTGCACCCCGTGGGGGGATCATTCTAGGATCCTGGGTACTCAGCAAAAGGGTTAAAGCTAATTTCTTTTGGCCGATTATGATGAAGGATATCAAGGAAAAGGTCAAAGATTGTGATTCCTGCTAGAGAAACAAAGTTGAACATGTACCATATCGGAGCCTTTTGCATCTTCTACCAGTACCATCTAAAGCTTGGGAAAATGTGACTGTGGACTTTATTGAAGGCTTGCCCAATTCCTTTGGAAAGAATACAATTCTGGTGGTTATTGGCAGATTCACAAAGTATGCACATCTCTTTACTCTAACTCATCCCTATAATGATTCACAGATAGCTAAATTATTCTTGGATAATGTTTGGAAGCTACATGGGCTCCCAAAATCCATCCTTTCCGACAGAGATCCCATATTCACTAGTTTGTTTTGGAAGGAAATGTTCAAAGGATTACAAACTGATGGCCAATCGGAGAGGCTAAACCAATGTGTTGAAACTTACCTACGATGGATGACTGGTCCCAAGCCCAAGGATGGAGCAAATGGATTTCTATGGCTAAATATTAGTACAGCACAAACTTCCAATCGGCTATTAGCATGACACCCTTCAAGGCCCTCTATGGCTATGACCCTTCACTTCCTAGTTTCGAGCTTATTGAACAATCAAAGGTGGAATATGTGGATCAAGTATTGAAAGAGAGGCAATTACTGGATCAAATATTGAAGGATAATTTGGTCCAAGCCTAGAATCGCATGAAACAATTTGCAGATTCAAAAAAGAGCGAGAGGGAATTCAAGGTGGGAGATATGGTCTACCTCAAACTTCAACCTTATCGGCAAATGTCCGTGGCTGTTTGGAAGAACCTTAAATTATCAACAAGATTTTTGTCCCATATGAATTTAGTCAAAGAATTGGAGTTGTCGCTTATGAGCTCAAGCTGCCAGTAGGTTCAAAAATTAACCCCGTCTTTCATGTGTCGCAACTAAAAAAGAAGATTGGTGATCAAGTGGTTCCTTCCATGGACCCTATCTACTGCTGCAATGAAGGACAAAAATTAACCGAGCCCATATATATTCTAGAAAGAAAAATGATTAAGAAAGGCAAAAAAACATATGTCCAAGTGCTTGTCCAGTGGGAAAATCTTTCAAAAGAAGAAGCAACATGGGAGGATTATCATATCCTCAAATCACAGTTTCCTGGATTTGATGTTTGATTTTATGAATTTTCTTAATGGGAGTGGAATTGTCACGAATTAACGTGACTGAATATGAATTAGAGATAAAGAAGGAATTGGGTGGGGCTCCCTAGTTAATTATAATTGTTTATCAGTCCTTATGTTATAGTCTCCTAGTTTAGAAATATTACAGTTTAGTCTATAGTACTCAGTCTAATGAATCAAGGACACATGTCCATTAGGTACCAACGGCCAGTACAACTATGCCTGTATCTTCTTATATTCTGTCCCTATGCATTGTAATCATCAATCAGATTTTATGAATCTAATTTACTATTTTGCTTCAATATTTCATTTTTTCCCCTTTGAGTTATTTAGGAGCTACCTTTTATCCAACTGTTGTATCTCAACACGCTACATTTTCTCTTAATCCTTTTACCTTGTCAAACACTTTTACATAAATTGGGATGAGGCTATGGTAATATAAGATCGCTCTCTATGCAATTGTGTGTACAATATGCTCTTAATGCACATATGGACACGTAATATGAATACTTACAAATAGAATAAGTTCAAAGATATTGATATAATTTTTAAGAATTCACATTTATTAAATGATTAAGATTTGAAGAGGAGAAGTAATGATGCCCCAGTTAGTAGGTGTGAGATGTTGGCCACTAAGGATGACAATGGGCTGGTGCGCAATACGATTTTGAACTTGTGCAGGGTGGTACGGGTTTGAACCTTGGCAGGTGCGGGGGAGGGGGGGGGTTCAAACAAAAT
>ML425857.1:0-23550 GCA_005239525.1 Nicotiana knightiana | reverse complement strand
GGGGGGGGGGGGGGGGTTCAAACAAAATTTTAATAATCTAACGCGGGACGGGGGAGTTGCGGGTTTGAAATGCTTTGCTGAAATTTCACCATTGATGGAGGGAATTTCACTGTTGACTCGTTTGGGCTCTCGGAAGACCCATTTGATTAAAATTTTACATTTGAGTTAAAAAAATTGTATACGCGCAAAATCGGACTCACGGTACATCCCGGTCTCTGACAAAATAAGCCTAGTTCGAGATATAATAACGTGGGACCAAAGTCGAGGGGTCAGTATCATCGAGTTAGAATTCGGAGGAATGACACCGTACTTAGAGAATTTCGGGGTCTCGGTTCGGAATTGGTCCTAGCTTTGAACGACTTCAAAGAATACTATCGGGCAACCAAGCTAGGCCAACAGAAGGCCGTAATATCCATGTCCGGATGGATATTACGATGGGGATCTCAGCACATATCGATGAAGGACCGGGAATCAGTAAATCAGGAGATTTTTTACCTTTTATAGGATTGTACCTAAAATAGGACTCCCTTACTATGTAAATGAGGTTTGATAATTCATCAAGGACACTATAACAAGCATTTCAAGGCAATATATTATTATTTTCTCTGTTATCAGCTCTTTTGCTTTTTGTTTATTATTGCTAGTTGCTACGAGCCCGGATCGAGGGCAAATATCTCACTAAGTCTTGAATCATCTTCCTCGTGTGGTTTGGGCTTACTTTATCGTTCTTTATTTACTTTGTATTTATTTACTTCTTTGTGTCGAATAAATCCACTTATACTTAAAATCACTTACAACTTTAATTGTTATCTGATTTTGAGGGTAAACAGTTTGGCACCCACCTTGGGCTTAGGATAATAGTGGCTATTTGATACAAATTTATGTAACGCACAATATTTCACACTTGTTTTGTGAAGTGTCTCTAGTTTCAGGCTAAAGCTCGAAATATCAAACTCCCAGTCAGCGCCTCTAAATGTTGATGCCGAGTCCAGTCATCACGGCAAGAACAACAATATGTTTCCCAGTTGCGAGGTACCACCTATTGACCCCATCGGAATTCCGGTCGCAGACCCGATTGATGCTAACTCACATGTGGTCATCAATAATCTACCTACTGACCCCAAGAATAATGTCTGTGATGGAGCCCGATAAACAACCCAAACTACACAAGACATTGGAGAAGACGAGATCAATTTACAGGTGATCTTCAAAATATTGTAGGCTCAACAGGCAGCGATAGCCCAACTGCAGATTGACTTGTTTACTATGCTTGCAGATTCTTTTGTAAAAGCACACCCCGGGGAAATCAAGGTTGAAACCAGGAAGTCACACCTTTTCAAAGTAAAACAGAAGGATAATGAGATGCTCAAAGAATTCGTGTCCCGGTTTCAAATGGAACGAATGGACCTGCCTTCGGCCGCTGATGAGTGGACCGTTCAGGCTTTCACCAAACGATACAATATTCGAAGCTCGTTGGAGTCACAACAATTGAAATAAAACTTGGTAGAATATTCTCCTATTACTTGGGCCGATGTCCATAATCGGTATCAATCGAAGATCAGGGTCGAATATGATCATCTTGGGGTCCCTTCGGGGTTCGTGTATCCCATCAGAACCATCGATAGAGTCAAGAGAGACGTTGATCGTGAATCAAGGTCAAACATGGATTTGTGTCAACCGTACAATGGAGATCGAAGAGGTAGTGGGTCAGGGCAAAACCATGTGAGAAATGAAAGGAGAAGTTATCTGGGTTAAAACAACTAGAGACTCATGAGTTAAAATGGTTTCGACAGGCCCATCGAGCGTAAAGAAGCGCCAAAATTATCATAGTACAACCTCAACGTCATCGCCGCCGCCATCGTATCTACCATCGTATGCAGCAAAGACACCAAATGGCCTCGAACTCTACATTCCGATCCAGCGCAAAGGGATCCTAATGTGAAAATATCACGCTACTCATGGCCAAAGAACAGAAGATTGCTGACAATTAAGAAAGGAAGTAGCCCGGCTGTTCAACAACGGACACCTCCGAGAGTTCCTGAGCGATCGAGCCAAGAACCACTTCTGGAATAGAGATTTTAGTAAACTGATTGAGCAGGAGGAACCTCAGCACGTCATTAAATTGATCATTGGTGGGGTTGAGGTTCCCAAGGGGTCGATACTGAAGCGCACCAAAATATCCATCACAAGGGAAAAACAGGCTCGGGTTTACGTACCAGAGGAAACCTTGTCTTTCAACGATGAGGACGTTGAGGCGATCATGCAACCCCACAACGATACTGCTAATATCAGTACTTATAGACAAATCTCGAGTTAAGTGTGTGTTAATTAATCCAGGTAGCTCAGCAAACATCATCAGATCGAGAGTCATGGAACATCTCAACCTGCAAGATCAGATTGTACCCGCAGTCTGAGTCCTGAACAGTTTCAACATAGCTTTTGAGACCACTAAAGGGGAGATAACATTACTGGTGAACATCATCGAGACCATCCAGGAATCCAAGTTCTATGTGATCGAAGGAGGTATGATACAACGCTTTGTAAGGGAGACCATTGATTTACATCATGAGGGTAATACCCTCAACACGGCACCTGGTGCTAAAATTCCCAACACCTGGAGAGATCAAAACAATTTACAGGGAGATACCCCCGCTAAGGAAATGTTTGCGATTGATAAGGTGATCCCAGTATCTGCACTTTTGACTTCGTAGGTCCCGAATTCGATGGCCAAATAGAAATTACCGATACCGAACTCTCCAGAACCGGAGAAACAGGGGATAGACAAGGACGACGACTATGGAGTTCCCAGATCTTTCATAGTCCCCGATGATTCCGATGCTACCAAATCAGCGGCCGAGGAACTGGAGCAGGTCGTACTGATCGAACACTTACCCGATCGAAAGGTATACCTAGGCACGAGGTTGAATCCCGAGCTCAGGAAAAAGCTCATTCAATTTCTTATAACTAACGAAGATTGTTTTGCTTGGTCCCACGTTGATATAACAGGGATCCCGTAGGAAATAACCACTCACAAGCTAAGCCTGGACCCGAAGTTCCACCCGCTCAAGCAGAAGAGGAGACCCTAGTGCAAGGTCAAACATGCTTTCATCAAGGACGATGAATCCAAACTCCTTAAAATAGGGTCCATTCGGGAAGATAAATACATGTATTGGTTAGCAAACGTAGTGATAGTCCCTAAAAAAAGGAATAAATTAAGAATGTATGTAGACTATAAAGATTTGAATAAGGCATGTCCCAGGGAGTCCTTCCCTCTACTCAACATCGATCGCATGATCGATGCAATGGCCGACCACGAGTTCCTAAGTTTTCTCGATGCCTATTCCGGCTATAACCCAATACAGATGAACCACGACAATTAGGAAAAAAATTCCTTCATCATTATGTACGACACCTACTATTATATTGTGAATCGAATGTCTGAGGAACAAATAGGAAAATCAATAATTATTAACATTGACGATATGTTGGTTAAGTCCCTGCGAGCACAGGACCATCTGAAATATTTGTAGGAAACTTTCACCATATTGAAGAAATACAACATGAAGCTGAACCCGGAGAAGTGTGCATTTGGAGTCGAATTCGGTAATCTCCTCGGATTCATGGTATTGACCCGGGGAATCAAGATCAACCCCGATAAGATCAAGTCCATCGAAGATATCACTGTTGTGGACAACGTAAAGGGCGTGCAAAGATTAACCAGACGCATAGCCTCCCTAGGGCGATTCATCTCAAGGTCTTCTAACAAGAGCCACCAGTTCTTTTCACTGTTGAAGAAGAAGAATAACTTCTCGTGGACCCTGGAGTACCAACAGGCCTCGGAGGAACTCAAGAAGTATTTATCGAGCCCACTTTTGCTTTATACTCCGAAAACAAACGAGCAACTATACCTGTACTTAGTAGTATCAGAGATATCGGTAAGTGAAGTCCTGGTCCAGGAAGAGCAAGGTATGCAATTTCCAATTTACTATGTTAGCAGGACTCTAGGCAAGACCAAAATTAGATACCCTCACCTAGAAAAATTGACACTCGCTTACTAAGCGCCTCTAGGAAGCTGAAATCGTATTTTCAGTGTCACCCCATATATGTTGTGACTACTTATCCATTGAGAAATGTAATGCATAAACTCGATCTCTTGGGACGGTTGTCCAAATGGGACATAGAGATCAGCGGGTACAATATTGAATATTGACCCAGGACAACCGTTAAATCTCAAGTTTTGACAGACTTTGTGGCCGAATTTACGTCAACCCTAATACTCGAAGTCGAAAGAGAGTTATTATGGAACTCGGGGGCTTCTTTGGGGATTTGGAGCCTTTTTACGGAATGTGCCTCGAACGCAAAAGGGTATGGACTTGGCATAATATTGAAGCCACCGACAGGTAATGTAGTTAGACAATCTATTAGGACTATAAAATTGACTAACAACGAGGCTGAATATGAGGCCATAATTACAGGTCTCGAACTAGCCAAAAGCTTGGGGTTGGAGGTGATCGAAGCTAAGTGCGACTCCCTCCTTATGGTAAACCAAGTTAATGGGATGTTGGAGGTCAGGGAATAATGAATGCAAAGATACCTGGATAAGTTGCAGGTAACATTACATCGATTCAAGGAGTGGACTCTACAACACGTACCTCGGGATCAAAACAGTGAGACCGATGCCCTTGCTAACTTTGGATCATCGTTCGAAGGCGATGAGTTCAACTCGGGGGAAGTCGTACAACTTATGAGATCAGTAGTGGAGGAACCCTATTTAGAAGAACATTCGATTGCCCACTCGCAATATGTCTAGGACCGAGAGATACCGAGTACATTATGAGAGAAATTCACGAAGGCACCTGCAGAAATCATTCAAGCATCGAACCATTGGTTCAAAAAATAATCAGAGCCGGCTACTACTGGATCGACATGGAAAAGGATGCAAAGGGATTCATATGAAAATGTGATGAATGTCGAAGGAATGCTCCGATGATTCATCAATCCGGGGAGCTGCTACATTCAGTCCTGTCACCCTAGCCGTTCATGAAATGGGGGATGGATATTGTTGGCCCCCTTCCATGGGCACCTAGTAAGGCTCAATTTATATTATTTATGAAAGAGTATTTTTCTGTATAGGTGGAAGCCCAGGCATATGAGAAGGTCAGGGAGAAGAAAGTCATCAATTTCATTTGGGGCCACATCATATGCCGGTTCGACCGACCGAGATCGTGTGCCACAATGGGAAACAGTTCATCGGCAACAAAGTAAGCAAGTTTCTCGAAGACCATAAGATCAAAAGGATCATATCAACACCCTACCACCCTAGTGGGTATGGAAAAGAAGAGTCCACCAACAAAACCATATTCCAAAACCTCAAAAAGAGGTTGACCGACACCAAAGGAAAATGGAAATAACTCTTGCCCAAAGTCCTATGGGCATACTGTACGATTTTGAAGTCCAGTACCGGGGCCATCCCGTTCTTGCTGGTTTTACGGTGCCTGATCTCGTCCAATTTCACTCTTCTATTCGAGGTTATGAAAACGGTCGATGCAATAGTAATACCCAACAAGAGTTGGGGTCGAATTCCGCAGAAAGTTATATGCTTGGGAGTTAGTATTATATATCTTAGTGTGTGAGTTTGTATATCTACATTTCACTTTCCCAAAAATTGGTTGTTTAAAATCCTAATCTAAACTACGATTGCAATTTAAGAAATAAAACTAAAAAAATATTTTTGTTGTTTTTTAAATGTTGTAAAAGGCCTAGGGTTATGACCTTCACCTAGGTGTTTTCCTAATGGGTTATAAACTTTCAAGCTTGTTTTATTGGTCGGGGTGTATTATAGCTATCAATACTCAATTAGCCACTCAATACCTCTCGGTCAGAGAATGATATTGCCCAATTTAGATTTCTCCAGTCCAAATGTATATTGAACAAAACGGTTGATAAAAACCTCAAGTTGGGTTTTACTATCTCTAGGTTTACCCTTTAGTTGGGCTTATCAATCTCTCGATTGACCCAATTTCTTGTTAGCCAAGTTTTCTAGACTAAGTCTCTCTTTCTCAAGTAGAGACCAAGTCAAATAAGCATGAAATAATATTTGCAACCATTAATTCTACAAATAAAAGCAAGAACAAGGCTAAATAATAAACACCCAGCCATAAATAAGCAATAAATCAAACACCCATTAAGTTTACACACTAGGGTTGGGTCACAACCCTAGTGAAAATCTAGCTACTTATGCTTGAAATGGAAGAAAAGGAAGAAGAAATGATAATTAAATTCATATTTCTAATTAAAATGATAAAATCTATGTTCAAATAGCTCAAAATAGTAAAAACTACTAAAAAGAGTAAAAGTGAACGTCTACTTTAACAGCCGATGTCAAAAGTTGATCTAAAAAAATGAAACTCTTCTATTTATACAGGGCTGGAAATTTCGGACAAAAATTTCTTTTCGGAGGTTTTGCAACCGCACAATTTCATGTGTGGTCCGCACTTTTTTTCAGCTTGACAGGATTGGAAGTCTGCAACCACATAATTCTTAACTGCGACCGCACTGCACTCTTTTTGCGGTCTGCAGATTTGTAACTGTGGTTGCATCTTGCTCTTCTACGGTCCACACAATTGTAACTGCAACCTCATAGCTCTACTTCTGCAGTCGCACAATTGTTGTGCGGTCCGCACTTTTGATGGACTTGCAATGCAGAGTCTCTGAACGTTGTTCCTGACCCAGTTTCTGCAGCCAAAAAATTTATGTGCGGACCGCACTTTGCACCATTCTCTGATGGAAATTCCTTCATAACCTGCGGTCGCAGATGATATTCTTTGGTTCACACTTCTGAGCTTTTGTGTCTTTTCTTTGTCCTTGAGTTCAAATTACTCCTTCTTGATTTGGATTTCATCTTCCAATATTCCTGCAATTAAGCACATTTTTTCAGTTTTCGGAAACACAATTAAACGCTTTTGGACTAAAACGAAAGCTAAAAAGGCACTAATAAGTAGTCAAAATCTCCACTTATCAACTCCCCCAAACTTAAGCATTTGCTTGTCCTCAGGAAAATAAAGTAGTTTCCATCTCCACAAGGTAAGAGACATTCCAACTAATTAAAGGTGAGTCATTCACACCTCAATTGGGACCAACAATTACCCACACCACTTATGAATTATCAACAAGGTAACAAGTTAAAATTTTAAGCACAAATAGTTCTAATGTGGAACTTGAGCATCAAGAGTTGATTTTATTCATCAAGGAAACTCGCTCTTTCATGTAGTTCATTGTGGATCCCAAACTCCTCCTCCTCTACTCTCCGTTTGCCCATCTCACTTAAGAATATAGTACTCAATCCAAATATTTGCGAAAGGTTCACTCATCTTTCTCAAAAGAATTTCGTAAGTATGACTTTAAGTACCATAGGCCTTCCTCTCATGTAGATCACCACTAATGTAAGCTCACTCGGCTTGAAATCATGTAGGGATTTATCAGAATGTAATGAAGAGTTTTGGACTAAGGTTGGATATGCTATGATAGAACGGGTTCATCTTTCCTTAAGCACTCCATTTTCTTTTCTCGGCTCTTGCTTTGCCAATTCTTTGAGGCATTTTATTCTCCTTAGGGGAACTAGAGAGACCTAACATCACTCTTTCTTGATCATTGTAACGACCCGACCGGTCATTTTGAGAGTCATATCCCTATTTCCCCTATTTTCTTCTTCTTTTGTGATCTATAACTTTATTATGTCTTACCGGGTAGGTTGGTTCGGGTCCGGAGTGATTTCAGAGTGAATTGAGACACTTAGTCTCTTAATTAGAAGCTTAAGTTGGAAAAGTCGTGCAGGTGTCGACTTATGTGTAAACGATCTCAAATTTGAATTTTGATGGTTCCGTTCACTCTGTTAGGTGATTTTGGACTTAGAAGCACGTCCGTAATGTGATTTGGAGGTCCGTACTAGAATAAGGCTTGAATTGGCGAAAGTTGGAATTTTGGCGATTTTGGCCGGCAGTGGAAATTTTGATATTGGGGTCGGATTAGATTTCCAAAAGTTGGAGTAGATTCGTGGTGTCATTTATGACTTGTGTGAAAAATGTAAGGTCAATTGGATGTTGTTTGATAGGTTTTGGTGTCGGTTGCGGAATTTGGAAGTTTAGAAGTTCTTTAGGCTTGAATCCGGGTATAATCGATGTTTTGATGTTGTTTTGAGTGATTCGAAGGTTCGACTAAGTTTGTATGATGTTTTGGGACTTGATGGTATGTTTGTTTGAGATCCCGGGGTCCTCGAGTGAGCTTTGGATGGTTAACAGATCATTTTTTGACTTTGAGTGATAGTTGATGTCTGCCGCTGTATTTCTTCTGGTTTCCTTATACGCGATCGCATGAGTGGGACCACGATCGCATAGGTCTATTGAGGGAAGCTGGGAAATTGTTCTATGTAATCGCTAGTTGAGGCCCGCAATCGCGAAGGTTGGTGGGTTTGGCAATCGCAGACGTGAGGTGAGGTGAGGTCCGCGTTCGCGAAGAGGAGAAGAGGCAACTGTGTGTCACGCGTTTGTGCTTCACGATCGTGTGAGGTGAGACGCGACTGCGTAGGTTGGAGGAAGCTATGGTATGTGTTCACGTGGAGGTGTCCGCGTTCGCGTAAGGTAAGTTGAGGGGTAGTCTATTTTGTGCTTCGCGATCGTGAGGAAATTTCTTGAAGGGATTTTTGTGGAGTTGATTGGGGTAAGTGTTCCTTTGTTTTAGTTAAATCCCATGATTACATCTTTAATTTTATCATCTAATTTGTGATTTGGGATGAGAAACTGGAGGAAAAGAGGAAGAACTCTTGAGTAGGAATTTTGAGGTTTTGAATGGGATTTTGTTATCGGATTTGAGTAAATTTGGTATGGTTAGGCTCGTGAGTGAATGAGCTTTCAAATTTTGTGAATTTTGTCGGATTTTGAGACGTGGGTCCGGGGGCTGGGTTCGGGCCGATTTCAGATTTTTGGGTAGAAGTTTATGTTTTCTTTGTGAAATTGATTCCTTTAGCCTATATTGATTACCTCGTACTGTTTGTGGCTAGATTAGGGACATTATGAGACTGGTTCGAGAGGCAAGGGCATTTCAGAGTAGGATTTTGCGCAGTTGAGGTAAGTAACAGTCTTAAATCTGGTCTTGAAGGTATGAAACCCCGGAATTTGATATGATGTGACTATTTGGAAGTGACACACATGCCAGGTGACGAGCGTGTGACTATGTAGAGTGAGGGATTATGACTTGGTCCGTCCCGTGAGACTGTAAAGTCGAATAGCCTATTGTTGCTTACATGTTTTCCTTGTCTTTTAGCAATTTGACTGCCTTTCATGTTAGAAATCATGCTTAGGCTACGTATTGGTGTTGTAGAGACTGCAAGAGTCACCTGTTGAATCTTCCTGCTTATTATTATTGTACTCAGTTGTAGCATTTCTTGTATATTATACCTCAGTCTCCGTTATTCCCTGTTGATACATCATAGCATCCTGATTTGGGATGATTCCTTTTCATTATGGAGGACCTTGAGACTAGAGAGGTTCATGATTGAGTGAGGCCAAGGCTTGTTTGTGAGGTATTGATACCGTAGCACATAAGTTGCCTGTACGAATCATGATGTTATACTTTAGCATGTGAGTTGTCCGTACGAATTTTAATATGATACTGTAGCACGTGAGCTATCCGTGCGGATCTTGATATGATACTATAGCACATGAGTTGTCCGTGCAACACGTGAGTTGTCTGTGCAAATTATTGTGCTTGGGTTGTAGGAGCCCCTCCGGAGTCTGTACACCCCCAGTGAGCGCAAGTACATATTGAGAGTGTATATTGAGGGCTGAGAGCCGAGTGTTGAGCTTTTGAGAGCTTGAGTTACTGTACCCTTAGAGGTTGCATCTGTCTTCTTTGTTGCTGCATTTAGATGATTCATGCTACTATTCTGAACTCCCAAAAAATATTAGAACTGGTTGTACTTGAACTTAGTAAATGTGCAACTGATTTGACTCATATTGCCGGGATTGACTCATATCTACTTTCATTGTTGAAAATTACTGAAATGAACTGTATTGTATAACTCATCACCGCTTCTCAGTTCCTTATTTATTTTTGTTACTTGCTGAGTTGGTTGTACTCATGCTACACCCTGCACTTCATTTGAAGATCCAGGTGTGTTGGGCCACGGAGGTTGTTGAGTTCGTGCGCGGTCGAGTATCAGAGACTTACGAGGTAGCTGCCGGCGTCTGCAGAACTTCTCTCTCCTTCTATGTTATCTTTTTTTCTATATTGATACTTAGACGTGGACTCATGTACATACTATTTTTTATTAGACCGACTATCTAGATGCTCATGACTTGCTGACACCCCGATGTTTGGGGCTATCTTTCCACGTCATATTTTTGAGACAAACTTCTATTTTTTTTAATGAAAAATCTTGTTATGAAAAGTCTTTTGATTTATCTTTTATGAAATTTTGAAGTATTTTTGAAAATTGGCTTGCCTAGTACTACCGATAGGATCCATCACGACATGTTAGAGTTTTGTGTCGTGACAACCATGATATTCATTTTTCTTCTTCTTTGATTTCTCCATGCTTTGCATCATTAATTTTCTTTGAATCCCTTCAACTCTTCACCTTATTCACTTTCTTTTTGCATTTTTCTTTTTGTTCTTTCTTTTTCTTGCCTTTCCTTCTCATCATTTTTTTGGTGCATTGATACCTCTTTCAAATTCCTCGTCTCTCCCCCCAAACTTACATTTTTAGCCAATTGTTTCACAAGAGTGTTAAGGAAAGCTCGGGGTGCCAAGAGAGGATTACGACAAAACGGGTAAAGGCTTGTAACATGGCTATCAAATGAAAAAGATTTTAGGCTCAAATGGGTTGACTAGGGATAACAACTTTGGTGGGCCATGGAAAACTTGAAGCGGGTCAAGGAGAGCCTACAATCACTTCTCAAGCCAAGCAAAACTTAAAATTTTGCCTAGAAACACATTCGGGGCAAGTTCTAGACCTTTCACACTGGTACTTAGACTTGCAACAAAAATATCTCACCTCTCACGCAACTGGATCGTTAAAAAGAATAGAGTCAAAGGCCCACAACGACCATATTCAAGATTGAAAATCACTATGGTTCGATTAAACCACTCGATGATAGCCTAAGTCAACACAAGAGTCAGAAGGTCACCAACTAGAGCTATTTATTTCCAAAAACCTTATTTTTAACCATAAGTATGCAGTTAAGTGTGTTGATACCAAGTGAAGCATGTTTAAATCTTCGAGTATGACTCAATTTGGATTTTTTATTCATTACTACTACTATTATTACCTAAACATCAAAAGCGGACTCAATCCCTTAAGAAGGTTATCACGCCATCCATCGTTGGGAAGAGTCACCCGGTTCACACAAAAACCACCTTTGGAAAGAACCGTGGCATTAATAAAATCAAAGGATTATTATCTACTAAAACATAAAAAGAAGCTATTAAATAAAAAAGAAGTTACTAATTCAAAAAGAAGACAAATATAAAGATAAAGAAGCTATAAACAAAAAACTATGGAAAGCTAAACGAATATACATAATGAGAGATAATAAATAATATATACATAATGAGAAAGAAGAAGAAAATAGTAATAAGTTAATTACAGGCCAAATGTCTCATAGTTATCAAAATACAGAATCATCAGAATTTCAAAGAAACTCCCCCTTCCCCGAATAAAAATAAGCATTGTCCCAAATGCTTAATAAAATAAGAGTAAAGGAAGGGTGAGAGTGAAGAAAACTCCTTATGGCTATGCGGCCATCTCTATGTCCCCAGCAATGGCACTGACCTCAACCTCTAATTGGATCTCATCATCCTCAAGTTCGGGAGATTAAAAAAGCTCTGACTTCTCTCTAACTTTCTCTCTCTAAAACATCGAGGATTGATGCACCGACAGTGAGATAACGTGCATCTCTACCGGCATGGGTAGAGGGAGACCAAAGAGAGTGATTCAGATCACAAATTCGAGCAAGGAACCAACAAGTTTGACGAAATTGATGGAAAGGAACAATTGGGAGGAACTGAGGACATGCATAGACCTCAGAGCTCAATGGAACAGTTGCAAAACTCAAATGTGATATGGCCGCCTTTGCATGGATCGATTTCAGCTAGATCGCTGTCAATTGATAAAGGCGATCATAGCCAAACTCTGATGACATCGGTGAAGAGTCCAAATTCTGAGAGAATTGATGCTGAGAAGGAGATTCAGAGGAAGGAGACAGAGCAGCTAGGTACAACTAAGCCAATTACGGAGCAGGAAGTAATGATTCATAGATAATTGGATGAGGAGATGCAGAAAAACAAAAAGGAATGGGTGAACTTATTTCGTTGGGAGCAATTTAGCGGCTAGAGGTATGAACCTCAAATTTGTTGCGCCTATGGTCAGAAATGGAGAAAAAAAAAGTTGAATTAGATAATGTTGAGGTAGATCGAGAAACAAAAAAATGGAAACATGAAATTGTGTTGTATGTTGTTGGTGATTCTCCGTCAATAGGTGCTTTAGATCGATTCATCACTGCGTAGTGGAATTTTGTTAGCAAACCAAAAATTTACTTTCATAATGACAGATATTTTATGGTTAAATTCAATAGTGTGGAAGATAGGGATGCTATGTTGATATCAGGTCCACATACTATAAGGAATAAACCTGTAATCGTCAAAGCATGGTCACTTAAATTTGATTTTGATATAGAGGTATTAAAGACAATTCCTATATGGTTGAGCTGCCAAATTTGCCACTAAACTGCTGGAGTATGGATTCACTTAGTAGGATTAGGAGTGGTTTAGGAATCCCAATATATGCAGATGAATGCACGACTAAAGTAGAGAGGATTTCTTATGCAAGACTGCTAGTAGATGGATGTTACAAAGGATATGCCTAGAGTCATAAAAGTTATGGATCCGATGGGCAAAATTTTTGAGCAACAGGTTGCATACGATTGGATAGCTGAATACTGCCACACTTGTCTGCAAGTTGGCCATATTTGCAGACCAACACAGATCATACCCGAAGCCAAACGGAAGCAGCAAAAACCAAAGATGGAATGGAGAAGAAGAACAGATCCAGACAAGGTGGAAACAACTGCAAACGAACATACTAATAGCATGGTACAAAATAAAAGGGCAGTTTGTGAGGATGATAAAACAACAGAATGAGAGCAAGCAAAAAGGAAATCTGCAGCAAAAAATGGACAGTCCAAAATAAGAGAAACAACAGGCATTAATGTAGTGAATGGATTAAACCCACTCAGCACTGAAATAACTGGTGTATCAGTGGAGGATTATACTAAGGAGAAGGTACAATGCAGCTATCAAGGTGATATTGGGGACCCAAAAATAAGTAAAGTATACAAGCAAAAAGAAGTAAAGAATTTTATTACAAATAGTGATGTAGGATTAATAACAATACTGGAGAATAGAGCCAAGGAGGAGAATGCAAGTAGAGCGATCAACAAGATTACAACAAATTGGAGATGGTGTGCAAACTACTCACATAGCTCTAAAGGGAGAATATGGATTATTTGGGACCCAAATAGAGTGGAACTTGAATCAACTGGCATGAGTGCTCAATCCATCTATGGTATAATTAGTACCCCTCAGTTGCAAAAAAAAATTTTTTACTATGTCAGCAGTGTATGGAATGCATACTGTTGAAACAAGGAAGGACCTATGGGAGGAATTGAGAAGTGCCAACAACTCTGTTAAAGGACCATGGTTAGATATTGGAGATTTAATGCAATAACTGACATGGATGATAGACAATTTGGTAATCCAGTTCAGGAAAATGAGATCAGAGATTTTAATGATTTCTTACAATCAAGTGGCATGGTTGAATTATGTACAGTGGGTAGAAGATACACATGGTTAAATGGGCAAATTTGTAGCAGGATAGACAGGACCTTAGTGAATGCTGACTGGTTGTTAACAGTTGCTGTTACAGAGGTGGTGATATTAAATCCTGAGATTTCTTATCATACATCACTAAGTATTCAACTTAAGGAAGCTGTGAAGAGGTGTTCAAAGCCTTTCAGATTTCTAAACTGTTTAGAAGAGCATAAATATTTCCTAAGTGTGGTGCTAATGTATGGTGTAGGCCAACTGGTAAAAAACACATGGAAGACATATGGTGGAAGCTCAAAGTGTTGAAGAAAGATTTGAAGCAATTAAATCAAAGAGAATTCAGGAACGTAGAGGAGAAGATTGGGCTATATCGACAAAAGCTACATGATATTCAAACACAAATGGGAAACCATACTCACCCAAATGTGTTGTTTGTAGAGGAAAAGGAATTGAAACTTGAATTAGATAAATTGGGCCTTGTTGAAGAGAGTATACTTAAACAGAAATCAAGAACCAAATGGTTGGAATTAGGAGATGCTAACACTGCCTATTTTTTTGCTAGTCTAAAGAATAGGCAAGCCCAAAACAGGATCAAAAGTCTTATTAATGCCATAGGTGATATCCCTCCAACAACCAGAAGACGTAGTAGAGGAGGTGACCAGTTTTTATAGGAAGTTACTAGGCAGTGCTGTTGATCAGCTACCAACAGTAAATCTTGAAATCATAAAGCGTGGGAATGGACTAACAAGATGGCAACAATTGCAATTGATAGCACAGGTCACTCATGATGAAGTATATCAAGAACTTATGAGCATAGATGATCACAAAGCTCCTGGTTGTGATGGTTTCAATTCTCTCTTCTTCAAAAAGGCTTGGACTGTGATTGGAAGAGATGTTACAATTGATGTAACTTAATTTTTCACGGATGGGGATATATACGAAGCTATTAACTGCACTACAATAACACTGATTCCAAAAGTCAAGAATCCATCAAAGATATCTGAATTTAGACCTATAGCTTGTTGTACTATGTTGTATAATTGAACTCCAAAATCCTCACTAAACGAATGCAGGGTGTTATGGACAGTCTTGTGGATAAAAAGCAATCTTCTTTTGTTCTAGGAAGGCTAATCACTGATAATATCATATTGAGCCATGAACTGGTGAAGGGGTATGGAATAAAGGGCATCACTCCTAGATGTATGTTGAAATTGACATGAGTAAAGCCTATGACTCAGTGTAATATCCATACATCGATAAAATCCTAAATTGCCTCCAGTTCCCAACTAAGTTTGTCAAATGGATCATGTACTGCATTACAACTGTCTTATACTCAATCCTACTCAATGGTGAGCCAATGGTTCCATTTCCAGCAAGAAAAGGTTAGAGATAAGGGGATCCTCTCTCCCCTTTTTATTTGTGCTTGTTATGGAATACTTTAGTAATAGTTTAAAGGGGATCAGTGAGGAACCAAGCTTCAAATTCTATCCAAGGTGTAAGAAACTTCAAATTGTACAACTTGGGTTTGCTGATGATCTTCTACTATTTTGCAAAGGAAAGCTAAAATCAGTCAATTTACTGGTCTAATACTTCCAGCATTTATCACAGGTGTTAGGTTTGGTTGATAATGTAGATAAAAGCTCAGTGTATTTTTGAGGGGTGCAACAGGAAGTTAAACATAATATTCTACATGCTATCCAATTCAAAAACAGAGAGATTCCTTTTAGATACTTAGGAATCCCCCTAAGTACAAAAATGCTATCAATTGTGCAATGTAAACTTCTCCTTGATATAATGGTGGCCAAGATCAAATAATGAAATACTAGATATCTATCATATGCAGGCAGGTTACAGCTTGTGAAATCAGTGCTTTTCTCTCTTCAAATATTCTGGTCGCAAGTTTTTATTCTACCCAAAAAGGAAGCTCAACTGGTGGAATCAACTTGCAGGAACTTTCTATGGATAGGTGGAAGTGAACTTACCAAAAAAGCACTTATTGCATGGGATAGATGTCTTCCTAGAATTGCAGGTGGCTTGAATATCGTAGCCATATATGTGAGGAATTTGGCATCTATTGTGAAACTATTATGGAATATATGCAGAAAAAAGATTGCTTATGGGTTAAATGGATTCATTCCTACTATACAAAGAGAGGTTCTGTATGGGAAACAAATACTACTCAAGCTTCATGGATTGTGCAGAAAATCATTAAAGAAAAGAAAATGTTTGAACAGATAGGACTGACTGAGGTAGATGCGGCAGCAATGAGAAAATACTCAATAAAGAAAGTATATGGACTCTGTCGTGGAGAATTTCAGAAAACCCCATGGAGAAGATTGGTATGCAATAATGCAGGATTACCTAAATGTCTATTCATCCTATTTTTGGCACTTTACAGGAGATTACAAACAAAAGAGAGGATTGCATGTTGGGCAAATATTGAGGACATGGAATTTGTTCTGTGCTTAATAGAGAATGAAGATATTGATAACACACTATTTGAATGTGAATATGCCAAACAAGTGTGGTCCAAGCTATTATTCTGGCTAGGAATTCAGAGGGAGGTGAGTAATTGGCAGCATGAAGTAACATGGGCACTGGAAAATGCAAAAGGAAAAACAGCTGAACAAGAGTTGTATCGAATGACACTAGCTGGGGGAGTATACCATCTGTGGAAAGAATGAAATGCAAGGATCTTCAAGTCTCAAAGAAGAATTGCGGATCAAGTGACAAGGCAAGTGATAAGAGAATTACATGTGAGAGCACGCAGAATCCGTAGACTAGATAAATGTATACATTCACTAAATTTCTATCCATAAGAGGCAGCATAGAAATAGAGTATTTTTTGCAGAGTTGAGTTTCAGTAAGCTTGGGACTAAAATGTCCAAGCTATTGTTCTTCGGGTATTCTTTGATTCTGTAAAAATTTTGTTCGTGGAAATATAAATATATTGTTACCAAAAAAAAATCTTCAAGTCTGGGAGTGGCTGGGTTGGTCAACATCTGACGGACTGCCTAGATAGTGGCAACAACAAGGTCTGGCTCCTCAGACTGGCCAGCTGCTGCTGTAGGCGCTGTGGGACCTGGGTCTAGGTGGTGCGGGATGAGAATGTCAAATGAAATATCCCCGGCTGCTGCTAGCTTGGTGACCTGTCTCCGGAGCTTATCCACTGACTTCTTTGAAGCCCGTGACTTCCGCATCTTCTTCACTTCCTTGGCCAACTCTTCAATCCAGGATCCATGTTGTACCAAAGTATCCATAATAGTGTTCTGATTATCTAGGATCTTCTTCAAGGTTTCTTAGACTGTGGGGGGAATCTGGGGTGCCGGTATAGATGACTATGTTGCAACATGACCGGATATGTCAAATAGAGCCGGTCGGAGAACCGAGTCTCAGGTTTCGATATGCGGCCAAAGAATCAAACGACGAGGCCATGAATACGATCCTAGAGCTATTAGATGAAAGGCGCAACTCCGCGCTTGTCCGATTGGCCACCCAAAAAATGAGAGGTATTACAATTGAAGGGACAATCTTCAACACTTCAATGTCGGGGACTAAGTGTTAAGGAAGTTCACACTAAGCACCCGGAAATCAAACGAAGGGAAGCTCAACCCGAACTGGGAAGGTCCATATAAAATTATTGAGATCACCGGAAAAGGATCGTACAAACTCGGAACAATGAAAGGTGAGCGACTACCAAAAAAGTAGAGCATAACTCACTTGAAGCTATACTACTGCTGAGGTACAACCCCGTTTACTTTATTTATTTATTTAAATTTTGGACTAACGCTTGCAGGTAGCTGTCAAAGAATGATATTTTTAGGCCTGAAAGCACGCGTCACACTCTTTTTCCCTTGAACGTTGTCCCAAATAGGTTTTCTGGCAAGATTTTAACGAGGCAACAGTAAATCGTGCTAACTTAGAATTGAAAATCGTCTACAAACCGATGTTGAAGATCATGACAACAGTATTTGAAGCTTCTCTATGATCGACCTCGAACACTGGAGGGAATCACCCTCAGATAATGGCTTTAGCAAGGAAAGAAACTTTATGATCGAATAGTCTCGGCTCAGTTCGAACCTCCGGACAAGCCCCTACTAGTCTTGAACAAAACCGAAAGCAAGGCCTATTCGAACCTCCGGACAAGGCCTAATTATTACGTGCTAAGGCATTCTTCACAATCATAAAGAAAAAAGTTAAAGGAAGAAATCTTAAAATTTGTCGTAGGGAAAAAGATCCTTATATATATATGAAATTTTTTTACAAAGGCCAAACGGCCTCAAAAAAAAGCACAAAGGTGCAAAAACAAAGAAAATTTTTAAAAGGCCAAACGACTTCGAAAAAAAAGTACAAAAACAAGGAAAAAACTACAAGGCATTTAAACGGCTTGGTCACCACCGGAGACCGCCTCATCATCAGGACCATCGGAATCTCCCCCATCCTCAGATGCGCCCGAACCGTCGGAGTCTTCTTCATCCTCGGAATACGCCAACTTCTTGGCCTCATCCTTGAGCCCCTTCACACTTTCGATCTCGACCGAAAAATCAAAACCCCAAGCATGAAACTCTTAGAGGGCCTCCATTTGGGACTGTCACTTCACATATTAAACCATGTCTTTCATACGGTCCTGGGCTACCTCGGCATCTCATTGGCGTCGGCCTTGGTAATTTCAGCCACCAATTTGACCGCCTTAAACTCCTTTGCGAGAGACTCCTAATCTGCAACAGCCGAGCTGAGTTGAGATTGAAGTTCCTCAACCTTCTGGGACTGTGCCTCTACCGAGGCCAACTTCTCCCGGGTTGTTTCTTTCTTCGAAGCCTGGCGATCCATCTTGCTCTTCCACCCTTCAGTATCGACTTTGATCACATTCATCTCGGCCCGGAGTTGGTCGATCAGATCGAGCTTCTGTTGGACCTATGAATTCTGATCATAATACATCTTGTCTAGTTCATCATCACTAACTTCAAAAAAATTTACCCGCTCTAACAGGCGGGCATGTTCTTTCAGAGCTGCGTCCAACTTGGCTCAGAAGCTCTTGATCTCACCCTCATGTTGCTCGTTAAGAAGTTTGTACATGTTTATTTTCTCAGCTAGCTCTTTAGCTTCATCTTCATATTGGCTCAATTCTTCCCAGTACTAGAAGAAGGTCTCATGGTGGAGCACCGAATCCTGCAAATACGAGGAAATACATTAGAATTACCAAAAACTAGTTCAAATGTGCGAAGAAAAATTGGAATCTTCAAGAATTATCAAGAGTTACCTGGTTCAGCGCCTGTTATGCTTCGTTAAACAAGCACGACAAGTCCACCTCGTTCATCTTGTCCTGGTCCTCTTCGGTCACCAGGCACCTGAGATAACTGGCCACTCCTATGGGGGCAGAAAGAACCCAGACACCCTCTAGAATGGTGAAGAGAATGGACCGCATCCGGTCAAGATTCACACTCGGGGAAGGGAGCCGGTTGATCAGTTTCAGGATCGAGTTAGGCCCACATATCTCCGAGAAAGGACTCTTCCTCGGTACCTCTATGTCACCTAATCCAGTGATGTCCTCTGTGGTGGTAGAATCCGCGCCATCAAAAATGTCACGGAGGTGGTCATCTTCTCCATGGGCCTCCTTGTTCGGGCACTCTTTCATCGCTTGGGCCTCGTTGTATATGGACTCGATAAACGAGGGCGACTCGGTGGTGTCTATTACACCGAGTGCCTCCTTAGGGGCATTTCCCGCATCCTGGGAAGCCTCGGTCTCCTCATTGACCTCCTTAGCTTGAGGCAGATCGGCCACATAGTTCTCTGGTTCAAAGCCCCCTTGCCTTTAGAGCTGCAACGACACATGGGCCACCGGAACAAAAGTTTCTTCTTCTTTGGATTTGTCTTTCAGTCGATAGAGCGAATCCGAAGCTGGTACTCAGGCGCTGGTGCTTTCTTTTGACTTGCACACCAGCCTTCTTCTTGTTTTCTTTTTCTCCAAGCTTGGGGTACTCAGAGCCCTTTTTCTTTTCTTCTCTTTAGCCTATCTCGGAGCAGGGGACTCGGTAGGTAAGTCCTCGCCACCATATGGAGGACTCAACTCGACATCTTTATATAAACCTGCAAAAAGAAGTAAAAAGAGTAAAGGCTTAATGTTGAAAGAAGAATCCTAGTACTACCTACTTGGGAAAGAAGTCTCACCATGGGGGAACGGGCCTCCAAACCGCCCTTCGAGAGCTTGCGCCACGAGTGCTCAGAAAAGGGCATCTATGATACAATACTCTCAACTCACTCCTTGAGTTGAGGGATAGCATTTGGGACCCGACCGACGGCTGCACCACCACAAAGCACCGGTAAGAAAAAAACAAGTAAGTTTAAAATAGACATTCAAAAGTAAATTATACTTATGTGAGGTATTTCATTTATCGGGGAACCACCTGCACTCGGTTGGGATTAATTCTGAAGTCCTCACTCGGACAAAACGGCCTTGCCAGCCCTGATCCCTGTCCTCATCAATACGTGAGAACAGGGCTTTACAGGCCCGACGCACAAGCTTTATCAGTCCTCCCCAAAAGATTCGGTGGCTGTATAAGCATAGAAGATGGACGATAGTGAACGATCACCCATCGATTTTGTTCACAAAGAACCGGAGAAGGATCACGATCCTCTAGAGCGATGGGTGAATTTGGCCTAGGCACACGTTGTACCTTATGCATAAACCCAAAATGATCGAATCCACCAGGCGCAATGTAAAGGGATAAGTGTAAACACTTAGGTATCCCTCGACATGGGTGGTAATGGCTTCATCAGGTTCAGGGACCACTATACCTTTATTGGCCTTGTTGCAGTCTTTTCAGATCATGGGGAGGATATCTTCGATGATCGAGCAAATGTATCTCGAGACCTCCTCACACCGTCCTTGTACGGAGGAAATATTTTCGACCTTGAAATCAACATTGACCGAGCACCCCCCGAGGAACATTTTCAAAGGGGGTACATGTGCTGGTTCATCAACGACAGCATGTGAAACGGTCTCCTCGGACTCAGTAACCAATCGCGAAGTAGAAGGAGCTTCTTTTTAGGGAACACTTTTGGAAGTCTTTTGAAATAAAGGAAGATCAAATGATTAGACTTGTTGGATTTAGATAAAGATGGGTAAAAATTCTTGTAGAGGGACTCGAATAACCAGGGTAAAACTGCTATAGAGTATTGAAATCTTAAAGGTACGAGGGAAGAAGGTTTGGATGTAAAGTTAAAATAAGCAAAGGAAGGGGTATTTATAGTATTTCAGCAGCGATTCACATCCAGGGACGACCGACCGACGACTGACATGCAATTAATGCCATTATGAATTGACTGACGAGACGTTTCGACTGTTTATCGTTTCTTTCATGATACGCCAGAGTATAAATCAGAAGCTTAAGTTGTTTCTTGTCGTTTTGCTCTCTGAAAAACGAGGGTACTTTCTGTATACGGCTAAAACCTGCCTCGTGGTACATCTCGGTCTCCAACAAAATAAGCCTAGTTCGAGATATGATAATGTGGGACCAAAGTCGAGGGGTCAGTCTCATTGAGTCAGAATTAGGGGGCATAACACCCTAATTCAAGAATTTCGGGGTCTCGGTTCGAAATTGGTCCTAACTTTTAACGAATTCGAAGAATACTGCCGGGCAACCAAGCTCGGCCAATAGAAGGCCATAATATCCATGACCGGCCTAATATTACGACGGGGATCTCGGCACATATCGATAAAGGGTCGGTTATCAGTAAATCAGGAGACTTTTTACCTTTTATAGAGTTGTACCTAAAGTAGTACTCCCCTACTATATAAAGGGGGTCTGATAATTCATCAAGGACACTATAACACTCATTCCAAGGAAATATATCATTATTTTCTCTTTTATCAGCTCTTTTGCTTTTCATTCATTATTGCTTGTTGCTACGAGCCTGGATCGAGGGAAAATATCTCACTAAGGCTTGATTCATCTTCCTCGTGTGGTTTGGGCCTACTTTATCTTGATTTGTCTTTATTTAATACTTTGTATCGAATAAATCCGCGTATCCTTAAATCCACTTTCAAATTCAATTGTTATCCGATTTTGGTGGTAAACAAAAATCATTTTAGACATTAATTTTTTATATACCAATTTAAGAATTATAATAGTTTCAACAATCATAATTAAAGACTGGTTTAAAAAACCAAAACTATATTTTACATATTGATGGATTCTGAAAAACACTTATGTTCGTACTGTTTCTTCACTAACGGTTGACCTCAGTATGGGTCGAGTTTAGGAGAGACCGAATAAACGATGCCAGAAGGGATCTAGCAGTTCCACGACCCAACCGAGAAAGGCATCAACCATACATCAGGGGCGCCATCATGCTGCCCTCCCGTCACGAAGAGGGTCCATCTAGGCCAAGGACAAGGACTCACTAGAGCGAGATAGGTATTCCCCCTTTACTATCTGCTCACAATTTTTGTGTCTTACCTTTAGAGATAGTCTACGCATTGGAGAAGCTCGACCCAAAAGTGAAGTGGCCACAAAAGATGAGGTCCGACCCAAGCACCAGGAAGTCAAACGCCCTCTGCAAATTCCACTAGGAATGAGGTCACAAAACCGAGGACNGACTCCGAAACAATCGTATCTTGACATAATTGACTTGATAACATCAATAATTGATCAACAATTCAATTTCAACGCCTAATTATATATTTCCCATCATTCTTCCCAAAAATGGTCCCCGGGCCTGCTTGGTCAAAACACGAGGTTCGGACCAAAAATCGATCACCCATTCCCCCACGAGCCGGAATATACAATTTGTTTTGAAATCCGACCTCATAACGAGGTCAAATTCCTAAATATTCAAAAAGCCCTAACTCTACCCTAAATCCCAATTTCTAACTTTGATTTCATGATTTTAGGCCTAGAATCTAATAATTGTTGATGAAAATGGAAGTCTGCATCGCTCTAAGGCAGGAGGTCATGAATATGCTTCACCAAGGACACTTGAAAGAGATTCTGAGTGTCCGAGAAAGGGCCAACTTCGCCCGAAGATGTGAAAAACACCAGGGGTCGCCAAAACCACCTTCACCAACTCGCACCATTCAAATGATCATCGGAGGCGGCGACGACGCATCGATCAATAGTGTAAAGTTCACCACAACCCACAAACGCAAACGGTCAATCACTCAAGAACGGTCCAACGAACTCGAAGAAAGTATCATCTTCGATAAGTCAGATACCAACGGTGTGGTTTTCCCTCACTATGATGCCCTTGTTATCACTTTACGAATATTAGATAAAATTTTGAGCACATTATGGTGGACGATGGGAGTGGTGCGTGCATTATCCACCCTCGAGTACTTGCACAGATGAAACTCGAGGATAAGATAGTGCCACGCTGCATCATGCTAACCGATTTTAACAATGCAGTTGAACAAACATCTGGAGAAATCACACTCCCAGTCTTGGCTGGCGGTGTCACTCTGGAAACACATTCCACATCATGGATCAGGACACGACGTATAATGCATAATAGGTCGACCTTGGATACACGCCATGAAGGCAATCCCCTCCAGCTTGTACCAGGTTATCAGATTTCCCACCCCATGGGGAGTGTTCATCATACGAGGATGTTTCACCCCGTAAGTTTAAAACCTTGATATATATATATATATATATATATATATATATTTGATAT
>ML425855.1:0-34237 GCA_005239525.1 Nicotiana knightiana | reverse complement strand
AAAAAAAAAATAGCTCCATAAAATTAAGGTATAGATGACAAAATCACTATAGAACTAACCCCTAACAACCGATCAAACATGAATATCAAAAAACAAAAAAAAACCCTATAAAACATGAGTATCGCAAAAAAAAGAAGATAAAAATAACAATACACAGAACGTAAAAGGCACTGTAATGTACCTGTGATTATATGTAATATTGTTGGAGAGCAAACAGTTGAAGCGATGAATATCAAAGCACAATGACGATCGTAAGCGAAGAACGGGAGAGAGAGAGAGAGAGAGAAAGAAAGAGAGTATTTGTGAGTATACAGTATAAGAATGGAAGAAGAGGAAGCTTGACTACTTGTAAAAGGGTAATATTATCTTTTCGAAAGGCTTTTAACAAAAAAACGGATACCGGTGCAAACATAAAAACAAAGCGGATACAAGTTAAAGAGGGGCGCCTAAATAGGGTGCCCCGTGCAATTTTTACCCTCTTTCAATATGTTATGTTATGATAGCTAATGTCTAAAAAGTAGGACAACGAAAATCTTAGCATTTACACAGTCACTTGTGAGCTTTTGTCAACTATATTTACTATAGTAGTAACATTTAAGAAATTTCTGTAAATTGGGAATTAATATTTTGAAGAAGAATTTGGAATATACAAAATTTAAGATTCATAAGTGGATCATATATTTTTGCAATGAATGAAGATGAAAGGTATATATTTTTGCATTAGATAGGCAGGCACTATTAACAATCTTTACAAAAGCAAACCTGTAAATTTAGTAAAAATAGCACGGGCTAGTCAGCTTTCGGATTGATCATTCAAAAATAGCAAGTTTTTGTAAAGTCATTGAAAAATAGTCACTATTTCGCTGTAACGTGGAAAGTTCCAACATAATATACTGGAGATTGGTGCACTTGTGTATGAACCTCCAGCATATTATGCTGGAACTCCAACACGCGGAAAGTTCCAGCATAATATACTGGAGATTGGTGCACTTGTGTATGAACCTCCAGCATATTATGCTGGAACTCCAACACGCGGAAAGTTCCAGCATAATATACTGGAGATTGGAGCACATCTATATGAACTTTCAGCATATTATGCTGGACCGGTATATTATACTAGAATTCCAGTATATTATGCTGGAGTTCCAGTATACTTATGTATATTATGCTGGAGTTCCAATATACTTATGTTGGAACTCCAATATAATATATTGGAGTATTTTCCGGATTTTGAACAATGTTTTCGTTCAGATTTATCTTTACATAAAAAGTGGCTAAATTTCGATTATTTTTGAAATTGTGGCTATTTTTGAATGACCGCTTGTAAATCTGACTATTTTTTAATTTTTCCCGTAAATTTAATTAGTTTGGCCTTTATATATGTAATTTTTGCACCGCCAAGAATTGTAGTGGATGGATGGTATTTTTTTCACCCTTAACTAGAGATATATAGTTCGAACTCTATACCTAAGGAAATTTCTATTTTTTCCTATTATATAGAAAAGGAAAGATGGTTGATCAAGGGTATATATGTCATTTCATAAAAGCTCTCATGTTTGCATTTCTTAAATGCAAAACTATGCCATTTTGATACACGTGGACCCCACATTCTCTAGCCACAACTCTCCTTTAAATGCATTGTGCATGTGTTGATTAGATTGTTTGTGTAGTGAAAATGCTCATTTTCAACCTTTTTCTCATTTTGCAAAATTATTAATTTTGTTTTATTCAGATAGAAGTTTCCATACAGATAGTAAAATTAATTTTTAAACAATACCGTAACAAAAAGAAGTATCGATATTTACAAGATTTTCATCTTTACTCGTACTATCTTAAAGCAATTTGAAAATAAAAATTAAATTGTTTTCATCTATCCATACTATTTGAAGGAGATTTCAAACTAAATATTTCATATTCAAAAATAATTTTAAAAAATATAGCTTGTTAAACCTTAAAAGTTAATTTAAGTAATGAAATTTTTTCCTACTGTACTAGGAGGCTATATCTTATACACTTAATTGATGTGATAATTTAATCTATATGGTTTGAACTCTTTTTTCCATGATAAGTTTTCAACTATCAATAGATTGTCTTACACATTATTTGTTATAATTTTATATTGTTTCGTTATGAAAATTAACACTAAAAAATAAAAAATATTTCTCTCATCTCCTTAATTGAGGAAAATGTTAAAATCTATATATTTTATATAGAATTCTATCAAATGTTTATTATTTTGTCACCAATTAACATCAATTTAAACAAGTTATAATAAAATATAATTTGAACTACTATATTGAATTGCTACAATTCATATCACGTTCATATTTTGTTTTAGTGCTTATTATTCTCTTTGTTTGAAGTAGTAAATTGCCTCATTAAGAATGCAAAATTAAGAATTTCTCTTAATTTTAATGTATACAAGATATAAAATCATAATGTTTTTCATCTTTTGTCGTATTGTAAATAATGATGTTGTTCGTTTAAACTTTCATCAAGTAGATGATAGTTCCCACTGTTGAAATACTTGCGAGACCAATTTGGATGTATTTCAGATTAGTTTACAGACAGATTGATATGTTTTTTATTCTAGAAAATTATGAATATTGATGACACTTGTGGCTTTTTAATGTATTATCTTATAAAATATTCGAATATAGTGGAAAAATAATACCATGACAAAATACATATGTTACCCCCTGAACTATGGACCAAATCCCTATTATACACTTTCTGGCCACGAAAATTATCTGACACACTCAATTTTTACAAAGTGTGTCTAATACACACCTATTTGCTACGTGACTCGCGCGTGCTTAACAAGAAAAAATGAGCGCGTAAACCTTGTAAATATTTTTCGAAATTCATATTTTTTAATGCCATGTGTCAAAATAATAGTAATATTTTTCTTATTTCCAATTTTATCAAATTAAAAAAGCTTCTAAGCATCCTTTTTATCTCGATCTTCCCCAAACTATCAGGAACACCCCTCCCCCTTTCCGGTCTTTCCCAAACTCCCTTCATGTTTCGTTCTTTCTCTGCCATTTACAAAATCCGCCAAAACTCATGATGATGAATTTAATGAAGGTACTGTAAATTTTTCTTAAAATTGCCTCCCAAACTTCTCGTGCTTCATTTTCTATCATTAAAACTCACATGAACGTCTAATCTTTACACAAAAAATCTTTTGTATTTCATAAGAATTGACTGAAATGATAAAATCACCAACTCACTTTATGTCATATAAGGGAAGATTTGAGATTTTATGCACACTGAAGTTGTTTAATTCATGAAAATTAGATTTGTTTAATTCGTGAAAATGAAAACTGACTTTGATTTGCTTTGTTTAATTGTGGCATGAGGTCTGAAAATGGAGGAGGAAAATGGGGAACAGAGGAATTGCAATTTTAGTTTCATCTTTTTCATTCCTGGCCTTGAGTTTGTTATAGAAATTGAATATGCGTGAAGGGTAAGAAGCAATAACAATGGCTTTTTTTCGGTGGTGTCAATTGTGGCGGAAGGCAAAAAAAAGATGGAGATGTTAGAAGATTTTTAAAATTAGGGGTATAAGAGTAATTTAAAATATTTTTTCTTAAAAAATCATAATGACATGTGTCATGGTCTTATTGGTGCGTGACATTCGACATATTATTTTTTAAACTGGTAAAAAAAAAGAGGTGTGTATTAGACACACGCTGAAAATGTTGAGTGTGTAAGATAATTTTCATGCTCAGAAAGTGTGTAACCCGAATTTGATGCACAATTCAGGGAGTAACTTATGTCTTTTTCCTTATACCATTGATATCAAATTTTTAATGTTTGTATTTGACATCGACTAAAGATTAAAATGAGTATTATAGCACGAAATCCTTTTTATGTTAATTGGAGCAACTTAATAAGTTATAATTTATAGTTTAATTTTATGTAGATTATTAAAATAAATTAGTTGTAAATTGTGATCCCCAATATCATTCTCTATTCATAACTAACTGGATATAATAACGTTATTTATCTATCAAAAAATGAACTAAACACCAATAAATAATAATTTTAATAAAATTACAATATTGGGCCTGTATATGAACTTTTTCTCATCTAGTTTTAATATAGAACGTTTCCTTCTTATAGGCCGTACCAGTAGATTCTGAACACCAAAAAAATTCTTTTTTGTACAAAATGAAATTGTAAGTTGTGGATATGTGATGATTAAATGGAAAAAAAACCTTTTTTTTTTGTATTTGCAACAATAAAAGACCAGTTCCGCAAGTTGTTATGGTAATTAGAGTCCGATGATGATACATTTTTGGCTTGGCGTTAAGTTTGATCTTTATCACCTTTTGAAACAATTAAAATTGGCTTCTAACTAACCAACGAAAATGTTGGATATTTTTTTTTTAATAGTCTGGTTAAGAATTGAGAGTATACAACAGCAACAATAACATCCCAGTAAAATTCTACTCTATCCCGGAAGGGATAGAAAGGCTGTTTCCAGGAGACCCTCGGCTTAGAGACAATAGATCTGTGACAACAAAACCCGAAAAATAATATCAGCAACGTGAGAGACAACAAATAAATGAAAAAACAGTAACACAAATATTATGTAAAAGTGTGAAACACAACATAAATTACTAATAAAATTAGACAAAACCATATCATACTCGTCGATACAAAAAAAAAAAATTGCTTGACTATCCTTTAACCTGCCACCCTAGTGCTCGAATTGAGAGTATATGCATCAGAATTGCAATTTCGGCTGTTTTTGGTTGTATAACCTGATTTGCTGTTTTGGCTTTCTTTGCAATTTTAGTCCACCTAACTTCTAGGGTATTGGAGTACTAACAGAACCCGAGTCTAAATAGTTTCTTTTCCTATTTTTAGGGCAGTTAATAATAATTATGAATGAATATTTTCTTGGTGAGATAAAGGTTGTGCTTTATGTTTATAATAAAATTAGAGGGGGATTTTTACACAAGCAGGTCATATTTATTATTTATGTATTTTACCCATATATATAAATTATACACAATCATACATATATAATAGTTAAAGCGCCCCAAACTCGATAAAAACTCCATTAGAGAAGTTACAAAAAGAAAAGAAAAAAAGCACAATTTTTTGAGCCTCATATTCAGTTATAGTTGGGAGATCATAATGTTGAAACAATCAGACGAGAGCAAAACGTAAATCCTTATTTATAATATGTTTCAAGTAAAACTTCATGCACTAAAAGGTATTCCTATAGCTTTATTACCCCGAATGTATTTATACTAGATGAGGTTTGCCCACATTTGGAATTACATGTAATTTTTACATACTTTAAATAACTATAATTTTACAAACACATAAACAAAGTTTTATTCTTGCTAAAAGTGATAACATCGAGAATTGCCTATTACTCAGAGTACAGAATTTGTTCGAAAACACATAAACAAAGTTTTATTCTTCGTAAAATTATTGAGCAAGTTACTTCGCAAACATCAGGTTGCGGGTTAATGATAATCACACATGTAACCATCTTATAGATGCATCTTATGTGGTATACATGGAGGTGAATGAACTCATATTCACCTTTTATTTTCAGCATTCATGGGATTCAATCCCAATTTTAGTTTGTCTATTAATTAATGGGAACAAACAACATAAGAGAATTCGTAGTTCTTTAATATTTACCCGTGAATTCTCTTTTATTTTTGCACATCATACTTAAATTGATATGACTAAACCAATTATTTCAACTAGATATCAAAAAACTCCAAGTTTATTATGATATGAGTTTTATATCAATAAACATCCACTTTATAGTATTCTTTTATTTGTGTAGTACAAACTAGAGAATAAAACGGGTAACTTTTCACATACATATTACCCCGCTACAAGTTGTAGTAATAGAAGATATTAAATCTTTCCTTTATTTATAGTCTCAATAAGTTTATTTGAGACTTACTACGATACAATACATTATTGATAATCAATTTTATTTCTCCAAAGTAGTATAATTGGTTCTTCTAGAGGTTTCAATTAATTTTATACTACCACATATTCATCAAAATTCATATAGTGAATATCACTTTCAAGGAGAAAGTTATACAATTACAGTCATGGTCAATATCATCACAGGCAAGATATGTTACTTCTATTACTTATGCCCTGTAATAATTACATTGCCATAATATTTTGGCATAATCACAATAGGTACGTGATCAATGACCATTCATGTCATAATAATAAAATTATTTTCTTATTTCATCTCAAACCTCTTTTTAGAGGTGAGTGTGGTATATTCACTACCACTAGGACGTTCATATTCTTCCAAGAATGAATATGTATTCATAATTCAGATGTTGTCATATTCACATCATGAATGGACCATAATCATCTATATGTGCTTTACAAAATCTCATGTCAAATCGATGATAAATATTACTTTCAAAGAGTGAAAGATTATTTTTAGAATTCTTATTATTCTCATTATCACAATGACGACGATTATAATTTTGTATATTGTCACGTCCACATCCATTGATATCTTCACATTAATAAGTTTGTCCTATTTCAGATTTATCATATATTGCTATCACATTCTCTTAAGGGGAATAAGAATGAAGCAAATTCAATGGGACGAGTTTTCACTTCTTTGCCCACGATCATACATGCATTTGATCTTGGCAAGACATAAAAATTCTATCACTTCGGGTGGTTATAATTTCTTGCAAACTCTATTAGAGTTATAATCAAAGTTTATTATCTTTGTTTGTATTTAAAATCAAATTATAGAATTTGAAGAATCTAAAAGAGAAAAATAAAAAAAAATACTTACCTTAAATCCCGAATTTAATCAAGAAGGAAGTTCATGGAACAATTGACAACCATTATGCTCAATCCCAAAGCTTCCACTCAATTGGTTAACGTGTTATGAAACAATAAAAAAAAAATATTGCAGAGAAAGAGAGAGAGGGAGTTCTTATTGATTTGGGATCAATTAGAATGGAATAGAACCCCTCTATTTATAGGGAAAAATTGACTTAGTCATCAAGTAACAAACCCTAAGATCTCTATAAAATATAGACATTCACAATTATTGTTCTGAATATATATATATTTTAAAATGAATAAAAGATTACTCTGTGATAATATCTCTTTAGTTTATTAAGCAACATTATGTACAGTCTTAATTATTTGGTGATCAGTTTCTGGAATTGAAGTAATAGAGACTAGAAAGTGTGAATCTTGATGTTGAATTTCTCAATTTATTCTTCTTTAATCAAAATCTTCTAATAATCTTGATGGGAATGTGAAAGATGATGTGGCACCCCAGCAATTGTATTTATCTTTTTTTTTTTTGTTTGTTGACAATTTAGCTTTATTTCCCTGTGATGTTGCCCAAAGATCTGTAATTATATTGGTTCTTCAATTTGCCAAGAGACGGATGAAATTATTGATATATTTAATGCCAAGAAAGGGGTGAAATTATAGAAGAATATTTCATGAAATATGTTTCAGACTTTAGCCTGTAGTATCACGCGCGTACAGGAGCGTGAATTAAGGGACAGCGGAAGAAAAGGAGTCCTGTAGGAAAGACCATTTTTGCCTAATCGCATGTGGGTTGGTTCCTTCCCCATTGTGAGAACATCAGTCTTGTCCCTCCACGTGGCATCTCAGGGTTATTTTTTTAATATATATCTGCCCATACACGTGTCCATTTGTCACCTCTACTCTCAATAAACTATTCTTTCAGCTCAACATCAACTCAAGATTTTGTAAAATGACACTGTATAACTGTTGTAAAAGGAATAGCCAAAGAACGTATAAAATTTGTATATATATATGTTATATATATAAATTTTGATATACTTTTTCGGCTATCATATGTAAATAGTTTCTGGCGCGAGTTAAAAATAATAATAGCTCATATTTATTCGGTACTACAGGGATACCAGACAATGATTGAAAAATACACATAAAAATTAGGATATTTTTTATTTTTAGACCACGCTAGAAACTATTTACATTCGATAGCTAAAAATAAATATAAAAATTATATATTTTTTATATATAAAATATATAATGTATATATATACAAAAAAAATAAATTATTTTTCTCTATTATTTTGAGAGCGTCTATACAATATCACTTTCCCCAAAAATTACTATATTTTTTGGCGTCATCAAGTGTTTGTAATTTAAACTGAAGAAACCAATATCTAAAAAACCACCTAAACCTACAGAAAATCCATTTATAAAAAGAAGGGAAAATTTAACATAAGAACAATTGGGATCTCTGCTTTTTAATTTTATAGTTCACATATTAATTTACAATCAATTAGTCCAAAAATAATAGGCTAAGATTCAACATTCAATTTCAATAAGTTCTCGAAATTACTATTTTATTTTTAAAGAAAATTGCTCAAGCTTTTAAGTTAATTTTTGAATCATTAAATGTGACTCAAATATTAGTTCAACAAACTAAATCTATTTGGGTGATGAAAATTAATTTTTTAACAAGCTTAAAATATGTGGGTTTAAATTCCGATTTGATTTTGCAAGAATTTGGAGTGATTGTTATTTAGACTTGTTAGAAATAATATAAGGAGGTTATATATAAAATTTGAAGTCATTTAATGGAGATTTGGACTGGTTTTCAACAAGAATTGCAACTGAAAATTGTGGAAGAAGTTCGTCTACATGTGTTTGTATAAAAGTGTATAAAAGCGTATAATATGTGTTTATACACTCATATACACTATTATACAAGATTATACATAATTATACAAAAAACTGACTTCATCTTCTTCCTTGCGTCTTTTCTGAAATTTAACTCAAATCTACTCGAGATCACTTCAAATTTAAATTTTGAACTCCTTTTGATATTTTCAATCAATTGGGACAACACCCAATCCAAACAACTAACAAACTCAAAAAAAATTATATTTTCGAAAGCAAAGCTTTGAATGACCTTCAATGGTGGACTTATACTCTTCAATCTTCTTACATTGCAACCAGGTGACACAGAGGGAGAAACAGAAAATACAAGTCCCTTGAAGCATGTAAAAGATGTGAGAAGAAGAGATAGTGAAAGCAATGGTTGTGAGAACACAGATTTAACTCTATAGCTTTTAGAAGCAAGGGTTGTAAGAATACAAATTTTAAATTTGCTAGTGCTTTCAAAATATGTACAATATAGACTAGATCGGATAAAACTTAAAAATATGAGTCATTTTTTGTTATGGTGTGAAGTCACGTGTATTTTCTTGTAATTCTTTCTAAAAAGAATGGGTTATATTCATATTGAGAAAACCTAAGAAAGTATTACTTCAACTTGTTCTATATAAAATTTTCAGAAGTTTCTGATTATATATATCATATTATCATGGATATTTTCCCAGCCACAGCAGAAATATTTTTGAGCAGTAATGTACTTATGTTCCTAAATGCTAGCTCTTTAATTTATCTTTTACGTATTGAACTCATTTACCTAAAGTTATGAGTCAACTACTATCGACTGAAAGATGTTTTTCCCAAATATATGTAAGAATACCACCCACATAAATAAGATTTTTCCATCTCTAATAAAAAATTTCGGGTTCGAATTCCATAAATATAGATAACATCCTCATTGAGAGGGCTTCCCCCTAAATGAGTTTTACGGGATGCGAATTCGAATTAGTCATATTTCAATACGTATAACGAACATCGAATAAAAAAAAATTATATGTAAGGACAGAGTTTCGAAAGGTTACTCTGGCAGGCACCGAGCGCGACTGATGGTGGAATGACATAGTCCAAGGTAAAGCGGAAGTTAAGAAAGCGGCTTACATTAAGTTAGTAAAGAGCACCGATGAGGATTAGAGGAGAGCGAACAAAGAAAGATATAAGGAGGCTAGAAAGGAGGCGAAATTAGCGGTCACAGATGCTAAGACTGCTGCATTTGGTCGGCTGTATGAGGAACTTGGGGGCAAAGGTGGGGACAAGAAGTTATTTCGGTTGGCCAAAGCGAGAGAGAAGAAGGCTCGCGATCTGGATCAAGTGAGGTGCATCAAAGACGGGGACGATCGAGTATTGATGGAAGAGGCCCAAATTAGGCAAAGATAGCAGTCTTACTTTCATAAACTTCTGAACGAAGAAGGGGATGAAAACATCGTGTTAGGGCAATTGGGGCACTCCGAGAGCCACCGCGACTTTAGGTATTATAGGCGTATTAAGGTTGAGGAGGTCGTGGGTGCGATGGGTAAGATAAGTCGGGGCAAAGCGACTAGACCATACGAGGTTCCAGTAGAGTTTTGAAGATATGCAGGTAGAGCATGCTTGGAGTGGCTGACTGAGTTGTTTAATGTTATCTTCAGGACGAAGAGGATGCCTGATGAGTGGCAGTGGAGTACAATGATTCCGGTGTACAAGAACAAAGGTGATATAATTGTAACAACTATAGGGGTATCAAGTTACTAAGTCATACCATGAAAATTTAGGAGAGGGGGGTGGAAAGGAGGATAAGGAGGGTGGTGTCTATATCGGAAAACCAGTTCGGCTTCATGCCACGTCGTTCTACTACGGAAACTATCCACCTTATCAGGAGGTTGGTGGAACAATACAAGGATACGAAGTGAGATTTGCATATGATTTTTATTGACCTAGAGAAGGCGTATGACAAGGTCCCAAAGGACGTCCTTTGGAGGTGTGTGGAGGTGAAAGGTGTGCCAGTGACTTACATTAGGACAATAAAGGATATGTATGATGGAGCTATGACTCGGGTTATGACTGTGGGAGGTGACTTAGAGCCTTTTCCGGTGGTTATGGGGTTACAACAAGGATCTGCGCTCAACCCGTTCGTATTTGCCCTGGCGATGGACGCACTAACACACCATATCCAAGGAGAGGTGCCGTGGTGTATCTTATTCGATGATGATATAGCTCTGATTGATGAGACGCGAGGCGGCGCTAATGAGAGACTGGAGGTAAGGAGGCAGGCCCTGGAGTTTAACAATTTCAAGTTAAGTAGGACTAAGACGGAATATGTGGAATGTAAGTTCAGCGACGTAACGGGGGAAGTGGGAAGTCAGGCTTGACTCACATGTCATTCTCAAGAGAGAAAGTTTTAAGTACTTAGGGTCAATTATCCAGGGAGATGGGTAGATCGATAGGGATGTTACACACCGTATTGGGGCGGGGTGGATGAAAAATAGAGTTTAGCGTCTGGAGTCTTGTGTGACAAGAATGTGCCACCGAAACTCAAAGGTAAGTTCTATAGAGCGATGGTTAGATCGGCCATGCTGTATGGGGCTGAGTGGTTGCCAGTCAAGAATTCACATATCGAGAAGATGAAAGTAGCAGAAATGAGGATGTTGAGATGGATGTGTGGGCACACTAGGCTGGATAAGATTAGGAATGAAGATATTTAGGAGAGGGTGGGCGTGGCTCCGTTGGACGACAAGATGCGGGAAGCGCGATTTAGATTGTTCGGACACGTGCAGAGGAGAAGTCCAGATGCCCTGGTTAGAAGGTGTGAGCGGTTGGCTTTGACAGGTACGAGAAGAGGTAGAGGGCGACCCGAGAGGTAATGGGGCGAGGTGATCAGACAGGACATGACGCGGCTCCAGATTCCTAAGGACATGGATCTAGATAGGAAGGTGTGGAGGTCGAGCATTATGATTGTAGGTTAAAAGATAGTCGAGCAGTTTTCCTCTTTGTCCCGGTTTCTCTCTTTGTACCGATGAGTATGACAGTGTTTTGTCTAGTAATGCTAGCGATTTATGTTGTGTTTCACACTTTTGTATAATATTTGTGTTACTGCTTTTTCATTTAGTTGTTGTCTCTCACGTTGCTGATATTATTTATCGGGTTTTGTTGTCACAGATCTATTGTCTCTGAGCCGAGAGTCTCCTGGAAACAACCTCTCTACCTCCTCTGAGGTAGGGGTAAGGTCTACGTACACTCTAACCTCCCCAAATTTTACTGATAAGATTTTACTGGATTATTATTGTTGTTGTTGTTCTCTTATCTTCTGGCTGTCTTACAAGTACATGGAATAAAAAGTCTTGATTTTAGGCTATTATATAATTTACGATGTCATTTTCTTAATTCCCTAATGAAATCTGACTTTTCGTTGATGTATTTTAACCATTACGATCTATGAAGCTTTCTTTCTTATATCTTGTCTTTCGGATCGAGACCAAAATTTTCTTCTTCTATTTATTTAGTTTAATTATTATGAAATATAACGGCAATTTAGTTGTCAAACTTCTTACTGATTTTTGAAGAATCAATGAAGACTATTCATAAATATGGGAATATTAATTAGGTAATAGAGTGTAAGAATTCTTTATAACAATATCTTTATATAATAGTCATCACCATAAAAATCGAGTTTTTCTTAGAACCGAATATATTATTTTGTTATAATATATACCTTCTATAACATCACTGTTATAGCAGCCAAAAAAATTCAAATTCAATCGAGTTTTTTTTTTTTTTTTTTCGTGGTAACATCTATTGTTTCGTTTATGTAGGATTGTGTAGAAATTGGGAACAGATAAAAGTTTAATTTAGTAGTAGCTATCATTCTTGTTCTTTATGTATGAGTTAAAAGTTAGAATCTTTAATTGGGTACTTCTACATTTTTTGGTTTTATGCGTGGCCATTAATGATACCTTCATTTGTAATTACTTTGGTCTATTGTTTTCGAAATAAATTAGTTCCAAACTGTGAGGAACATTCGCCACACTAAATTGATTATAATGTCAGATTTTTCCCATCATTTAATTGTTGTTGAATTACGGCCTTCCTAGATTATATGGAATTATGTAGTTGGTACAATATCCTCACAAAGTTTTTTCGGGCAAAATACTAAAATGACCGATCGAACAAAATTAATTGCATTTGCAAACTAAAAAATATAATGCACATATACACAAAAAAAAATATGTACGTTATCGGTTGTTTTTTTTAGAGTGGCTAAAAGTATACATTTCTTCAGTTTCTTTCTTTCAATCATTTGCGCTCACTAATTGTAAAATGACACTAGATAGCCGCTCTAAAGGGCTGCTATTTAGGAATTAGTCCGTCCGTCCTGAATTTCAGTTTTTCAGTTCAAATTTTCAGGACAAAAAGTCCTGCGTTGTCTTGAAATTATGGTTTTTAGTTTAAGATTTCAGGATAAAATAAGTATTGAATAATCTGTAAATAACATCCCTGAGAATGACTATCTATGCACTTGTTCTTCACTAATTCGACTAATATGGGTTCGCGTAACGTAGAGACTATTAAAGGAAGATGCTCCCTATTAAAAATTTCTCCATTTTGATAGCTCGAACTCAAGACCCCGGATTAAGGATGGAGAAATTTATCCGTCCTAACATATATTACTTGGTCGTAGATCCTTACAAAGTCATTTATTTGCTTACCGACTTAACTGGGGAGATTTTCTGATGAAACTCTGGGCTTTGTTTATTGCAATTTGTGGGTCAATACAACCTCATGGGCCTATTTGTTTGGGCTTTGATTATCAAGCCATCCCAGTTATAACCCAAACACTGATACCTCTTAGTAGAGATTTAGTTCAAAAGGATGCGTTCTGTTCTTGGAAGTCATTATTTAGAATTTCAACTTACTTTAATTTTACGGAAACTTACACAAATGTCCCAAATAAGTCTCAACTTACGAATTTTTAGCCATTAGTCATAAACTTATCAAAACTAGCCAAACACATATAAAAATTGAAAAATCAAATAAGGTTCTTTCTCTCAAAGAATCATATGTAAAAGTCTCCTTCTATATTTTTAAGCGTGATTAGCAACATTAGATGCAAGACGGAAAGGAAATTTCATGGATGAGGTAGCAAATAAGGTGATGAAATATAAAAAAAAGACAATAGTCCAAAAATCTAAGCAAACAATAAACCTTTTTAATGGGTATAGTTGAAATTTATTGAAAACATATAGATAAGTCAATATATAAAATTTAAGAAAGATTGGAGGTGATTTGGAATGGTTTCGTGTCAAAATTCGTAATTAAATCGAGTTCAAAAAATTCTTCTGCGACACATGTATCAAACATGTATCACGCATGTATCTCACACACAAGTATACACATGATACATAATTGATACAAATATGATACATATATGATATACAAATGATACACATATTATTTTTTTCATGTTCAGTTATTACTTCGAATTTTCACTTCAAACCACCTCAAAACTTCACCAAATCATCCCAAAATTGATATTCAAGCTCCTTAAGATATACCCAACCTATTCTAATAATACTCACTCAAAAGAAAGTAAAAATTTGACCTTTTTTGCTACAAATAACTAATTGGCTAATATTAGTAATATTTTATGGATTGATAAATTTTTGTAATGAGCTACTTATAAGTGGACATAGCTGGTAGTTTCCCTTAATTTTACCGATTTATAAAAGTATATTTCAAATGTTTATCTAAACATTTGTTTTCGGACTGTGTTAGACAATATACAACGAATATGTCTCACTCCAAAATAAGTTAGGGGTCGGTTATATGTATCTTCACTGATCATGTTATTTCATTCAAATTCGTTGGAAAACCAACATTATACAAAATATATTTAAAACAAGGGCGAAGCTATGTTGGTTGACCACCCTTCGCCGAATCGTAAGCCATCATCGTGAAGCGGAAGCGTTAATTGAAATTGGTTTCTCGTTCTTTGCCCTAGCTTTCGTTATCGCCGACTTTAATGATGGAAGAGAGAAAATAAAATATGTTAACCCTAATGGGTGGGGAGAGGACCAATTTATAGAGGTTCTCACTTAATCTGGTACGTCCATCAAGTAACCAATCAGACGGATGAGATTTGACCATAATTAAATATTAACTATGGGCCTTAACTTATAGGGCCACCAATAAACGTAAGAAAATCTTACATTCTCCCACTTGACCTAATAATCACATAATGTTAATATTTAATAATATAAACATTAGTTGCGCATAAACGAATCTCTTCTATAATGTCCATCATAAATACCATAATACGATAAACTGCTTAATGTGAGTTATGACGGTTATATATAATTTATCTACATACTCCCTTTCATATACTACAACATTAGTAATTTATCATATCAGGTTAATAAGCTATAAAATATTATGGTCCACAATAATGTCTCATTGAGGCTTATCCTGTAATATCTCAAAACAATAATGTGTACACCATTATGAGAAACAGGAAATCATTAATGTATATCAGAAACACATAAATGAGCTCAGAGTGTCAAAACATCGTAAATACACCAGTCATAAATACAACCAAAATCCATTCTATGTACATGTTCTTTAAATATCTTTGGCTGTAAATCTTTCGTTAACGTATCTGCAATCATGAGATCTGTTCTAATATGCTCAAGTGACACTCTTTGTTTCTGAACTTCCTCCTTGACGGTAAAGTACTTTAATTCCATATGTTTGGCACCTTTGGAGTACTTATCGTTCTTGGAGAAGAATACTACTGTAGAATTATCACAATAAATTTTCAGCGGCTTGATAATAGTGTCAACAACCCCAAGTCCTGAAATAAAGTTTCGCAGCCATAATGCATGAATTGTGGCTTCAAAACATGGCACAAATTCTGCTTCCATCATGGAGGTAGCAATGACATGACAGATTGTTTGGCACTCTTCCAGGTACCTCGAAACTTTTTTTGTAGCTTTCCAGTGATCAATACCTAGGTTACTTTGATATCTTCCTAGCATTCCGATCGCAAAACTAATATCCGATCTTGTGCAAGTCTGAGATACATCAGACTACCAACAATAGAAGAGTAAGGAATTGATTACATTTCTTTTCGTTATGCATCATTCTTAGGGCATTGCTTGAGACTAAATTTGTCCCTTTTTTGTATTGGCACAATTCCTGCTGAACAATTGTTCATATTAAATCTCTCTAGAATTCTTTCGATATAGTATTTCTGAGACAATCCCAATAATGCTTGTGATCTATCGCGGAATATTTCTATTCTATCACATAGGATGACTCACCCATATCTTTCAATTCAAAATTCTTGGAGAGAAATCTTAGTCTCACGCAATATACCTAAATCATTAGCAGCAAGTAGAATATCATCAACATATAGGACTAAAAATATAAACTTGCTCCCACTGATTTTTTGGTATATACACCGTTAAACGATATTTTCCACAAATTCAAAAGATGTTATGGTATCATTAAACTTTATATACCATTGTCGTGAGGCTTGTTTTAGTCCATATATTGACTTCTTCAGTTTACATACTATTTGACCTTTTTCTTTAGTTTCGAAACCCTCTGGTTGGTCCATATAAACTTCCTCCTCGATATCTCCATTAAGAAAAGGAGTTATCACGTCCATTTGGTTTAAATCTAAATCATAACGAGCCACCAAAGTCATAATAATTCTCAATGAGTCTTTATTTAAGACCGGTGAAAAGGTCTCTTTATAATCAATGCCTCCTTTCTGAGTATAATCCTTGGTAATAAGTTTGGCTTTGTATCGTTCAATATTTTCATTTGAATCACGTTTGGTCTTAAAGACCCATCTACACCCGATTCTTTTAGAACTTTTTGGCAATTCAACAAGATTCCAGACTTTATTGTATTCCATGAATTTTAACTCTTTCTTCATGGCATCAATCTATTTTCCAGACCCATTACTTTCTATGGCTTGTGAAAATGAAACCAGATCCTTATTAAGACCAATGTCAAAATCCGACTCTTGCAAATAAACTATATAATCATCCGAAATAGCCAATTTCCTAACTCTTTGAGATTTTCTTAATGGCATTTCTTGTAGTTCATTTGTGTCAGATTTTTGTAAGTTAGTTTTTTCATGAAGTGTTTCATCCAAATATTGCTCGGTGTTGTCAAAGTGTTCTTCAATAACCGGAACAATATTTGGTATTTGTGTGGAAGTAGGCACATTCGTGGGTAATAAAATATTGACCATTACCTCTTTTATTTCCACACTTTGCTTTTCAATACTCCAACTAGCTTCATCATTCTCAATGAATCTTGCATTACTTGTTTCAACAATTCTCGAACTATAGTTTGGACAGTAAAACGCATACCCTTTAGATTTCTCTGGGTAACCAATAAAGTAACCACTTACTGTTCGAGAATCTAATTCTTTCTTGTGGATTATAAACTCTAGCTTACGTTGGGCAACCCCAAACATGCAGGTGCCTTAAACTAGGTTTCCTTCCTGTCCACAGTTCAAAAGGGGTCTTTGGAACTGCCTTACTAGGAACTCTGTTTAATAAGTATACAAAGGTTTTAAGAGCATACATCCACAATGATTTGGGTAATGAGGAATTACTTATCATGCTCTTAACCATATCCATAAGTGTTCGATTATGCCTTTCTGCAACACCATTTTGTTGAGGTGTTCCTGGCATTGTATATTGTGCACATATGCCATGTTCCTCGAGGAACTTTGCAAATAGACCTGGACATTGTACTGATTCATTATATTTTCCATAATATTTACCACCTCTATCTGACCTAATAATTTTCACCTTTTTATCTAATTGCCTTTCAACCTCATTAACAAACACCTTGAGAGCATCTGTTTCTTGAGATTTTTCTTTCATCAAATAGATGTATCCATAACATGAAAATCTTCAATAAAAGTAATAAAACATTTCTCTCCACCAAAAGATGAAACATCAAAGGGTCCACAAATATCGGTGTGTATAATTTTAAGAAGCTGGGTGCTTCTTGTGGAACCTTTCATACTATGCTTAGTTTGCTTTCCCTTAATACAATCCAAACATATAGTAAGATCAGTAAAATTTAGATTCGGAAAAAATCTCATTCTTTACTAATCTTTCTAAACTTTCTTTGGTTATATGACCCAAACATTTATGCCACAAGTAAGCAGAACATTCATTTAGTGAACTACGTTTAATTCCAACATTATGCTGAACAATAAGAAGGGATTCAGAAAAACCAATATCGAGTTTCAATTTATATAAACCATCACTAAGAAAATCAAAAGCATAAAAAATAGCATTCTCATACAAATTAAAACATAATTTTCAAACTTTAAAATCAAATTTAGAAACATCAAGTCTTGAAAGAGAAATCAAATTCCTAGAAACTGAAGGTAGTAAATCAAATTCTGCTTATATTGCTGAGTCTATTGATTTGTGGCATGGTAGACTAGATCATGTTAATATTGCTTCTATTAAAAGACCTAGAAAAATGGAATTAGTTCATGCAGTTAATGTTGATGATTTTTCTAAGTGTCCTATTTGTGTAGAAGCAAAAAATACCAAAAATCCTTTTAAGAATGAAACTAATAGAAAGATAAAATTGCTTGAACTAGTGCATTCAGACTTAGCATATCTCAAGAACACTGTTATTTGTGTGGAAGTAGGCACATTGGTGGGTAATAGAATATTGACTCTCACCTCTTTTATTTTCACACTTCGCTTTTCAACACTCCACCATTCTCAATGAATCTTGCATTACCGGTTTCAACAATTCTCGAACTATAGTTTGGACAGTAAAACACATACCCTTTAGATTTCTCTGGGTAACTAATAAAGTAACCACTTACTGTTTGAGAATCTAATTTTTTTTCGTGTGGATTGTAAGCTCTAGCTTCCGCTGGGCAACCCCAAACATGCAAGTGCCATAAACTAGGTTTCCTTTCTATACACAGTTCAAAAGGGGTCTTTGGAACTGCCTTACTAGGAACTCTATTTAATAAATACAGCAGTTTTAAGAGCATACATCCACAATGATTTAGGTAATGAGGAATTACTTATCATGCTCCTAACCATATCAATAAGTATTCTATTACGCCTTTCTGCAACACCATTTTGTTGAGATGTTCTTGGCATAGTATACTGTGAACGTATGCCATGTTCCTCGAGGAACTTTGCAAATAGACCTGGATATTGTCCTGATCCATTATATTTTCCATAATATTCACGACCTCTATCTGACCTAATAATTTTCACCTTTTTATCTAATTTTCTTTCAACCTCATTAACAAACACCTTGAGAGCATCTGTTGCTTGAGATTTTTCTTTCAGCAAATAGATGTATCCATAACGTGAAAAATCATCGATAAAAGTGATAAAATATTTCTCTCCACCAAAAGATGGAATATCAAAGGGTCCATAAATATTGGTGTGTATAATTTCAAGAAGCTTGGTTCTTCTTGTGGAACCTTTCTTACTATGCTTGATTTGCTTTCCCTTAATGCAATCCAAATATATAGTAAGATCAGTAAAATTTAGATTCGGAAGTGTGATGACCCAAGGGGTCATTTTATAAAATTAGACTCTGTTCCATGCTAAATAACCATAAAATACTAAAATTAAATACCTCGATTTACGTGCATAGTCCGGGCGTGAAATCGGAAAGCTTTTATGTGAAAATATGAGAAATAATGATTTTTAGAATTTAAATTTGATATAAGTTGACTTTGGTCCACATTTTGAGTAAATGGACCCGGATCTATATTCCGACAATCTCGGAAGGTCCGTAGTAAAATATGGGACTCGGGTGTATACCCAAAAATGAATTCCGAAGTCCCAAGCCTTAGAAATCAATTTTTGAGAGAAATTGTTTTGCTGAAATGTTCATGAATTTAAGAAAAGAAGTAATGCTAAAAATCATTGGTATCAGGTCCATATTTTGGTTCCGGAGCATGGTACAACTTTGTTATGGTATTTAGAGGTTAACTGTGAAATTTGGTGAAAAACGAAGTTCGTTTGACGTGATTCAAACATCCGGTTGAGAAGTTATGAACTTTAAGAGTTTTTGATGAAAATGATGAGTTTTGAGGTTTAATTCATAGAATTACATGTTATTTTCATGATTTTATCGCACGAGCAAGTCCGTATGATGTTTTTAGACTTGCGTCCATCATTTGTTTAGAGGCCTGAGGACTTGGGTGAGTTTCGGATAGGCCACGGGGTGTTTTACACTTAGAAAGAGTTGCTGGTTTTCTAGTTTGCTGGTGCCCAGTTTTTTAATGCTATGCGATCGCATAGGTAGGCCTGCGATCTCATAATGTAGGCTCAAGGGGGTCCCCAGGTTTTGCTATGCGAACGCAGCACCAACGATGCGACCGCGATGCTCACCCAGGTGAAGCTATGCGATCGCACCCCCAGCTCTGCGATCGTGAAGAGTTAAACGAGCCTGGGGGAGGGGGAGGTCAGTGCTCTATGCGATCTCACCCTCCTTCTCGCGATCGCGGTTCACCATCTTCCATGCCTTATGCGATCGCAAACCATTTCCCGCGATCGCATAGGCCTTCCGCCAAGCTAATATTAATACTTGTTAAAAAACGGGCAGAACCCTTTCTTCTCCACATTTTCGAAGTTCCAGCTCTAAAAATGATTCTTCTTCAGCAATCTTCATCCCCAATTCATAGGTAATCAATTTCATACCTTGTTCTTTCAATTCCTTACTGTTTTGTAACACTTTTAAAGCAAAAACAAAGGATTTTCATGGTAAAAATCTAGGTTTTGGGTAGAATTAGGGATTTTTGTAAAAATCAAATTTTTATATCAAATTAAGGTCGGATTTCAAAACTAATGGCATATTTGAGTTCGTGGTTGAATGGGTGAACGTAATTTGGTCCGAACCCCGAGTTTAGATCAAGCGGGCCCAGGGTCGGATTTTCACTTTTTTTGAGAAAACTTAGGGAAAATTTTATTTTTCAATAAAGTTAGTTCCTTTAGAATTAGTTAATTATGTTAAGTTAATTTTGATTAGATTCGGGCAATTTAGAGGTGAATTCAAAGGGAAAAGCAATAATTGAGCAGTGAGTGGCCTGTGGAATTGAGGTAAGTGTTTGGTCTAACTTTGGCTTGAGGGAATAGGACTCCCCATTTGTTTGCTATGTGAAATGCATGGGCGTGGTGTATAGGTGTGGTGACGAGTATCTATGCACCACCCAAATTGTATGTTAAACATGATCCTTTCCCGTTCCCCACTTATTTGATCATTGCCTTAACTGTTATATGTTCATTATGGTTTCTATGACTATTTGGCCTGGTTGAATTGTTGTTAGTTATTGTTGTGACTATTTGGAAAGAGTATTGGTTATTTGAGTTGGTTTCTTGGTGATATAAATATGGTTGAGAGGTTTGGTATTGTTTGTATGAATTAAAGGTATTTATATTTGATATTCCTGTTGGTTTCATGATTGAGAGGTTATTAATGATGTTATGAGAATAATGCAGTTTATTATTTATAATTGTTTAGACAAAAGTATTGTGAAAGGCTTGGATTGAATTTGTGAAATCTTAAATAAATTGATATGATATGTCTGGTGGGAGCGGGTTACACGCCGAAACAAGGAGTGATAAGGGTGGACAGGTGGGATCGGGTTGCACGCCGCAACATGAGTAATAAGGGTGATATTTTAGGGAGGAGCAATAAGGGAGGATAGGTGGGAGCGGGTTGCACGCCGCAACAAGGAGCGATAAGTGAGGACACTTATATTTTTACTGATTTTCAAAGGAAATAAAGATTTGAAATGCTAAATGTATATTTTTACTATTTTGTTTGTTTGAAAAAAAAACAAAGATTTGAAACTTTCTATCTTATATTACTATTTTCGTATTTTGGCACTACTTTTATTCAAAGTTAAAGTTTGAAAATATTTGAAGAGTTATTTGAGAATTGGTTATAACTGAGTTGATTTATTTTTGTTGCAACACTTATTTATTTATTTGTTTAGACTTCCTGCTGGCTTTATTATTTATTGTTGTTATCAATTATATTGTTGAAGCCAGACTTAGCCTCATCACTACTTCACCGAGGTTAGGCTCGACACTTACTCAGTACATGGGGTTGGTTGTACTGATACTACACTCTGTGCTCTTTTGCACAGATCCAGGTGCTAGTCAGCAGTAGAGGATTTCAGGACGACCACCCGATTCATTTGGAGACACGAGGTACATCTGCCGGCGTTCGCAGATTCCGAGAGTCTTCTCCTATTTTTACATACACTGTTTTATATCATTTAAAACAGTTACACTATTTCTTTCAGCCGTTATTTGTAGTATTGTTTAGTAGTTCGTGAATTGTGACACCAGACTCTGGGGTAGTTCTAGATTCCTTTATATCATTAGTTTCGTGGCTTGGTTTAATTAATTAATTATTTATTTCTCTTTATTGTTGTTGGGAATTATTCTAACTAAGTTCATTTGGAAGTTATTTATTTTTGCTTAAGTAATTAATTAAGAAAAATAGTCAATCGAATTCTAACATTGGCTTGCCTAGCAAGTATGGTGTTATGCGCCATCACGATCCCTGAGGTTGGGAATTTGGGTCGTGACAGGAAGAATCTCATTCTTTACTAATATTTCTAACCTTTCTTTGGATATATGACTCAACCGTCTATGCCACAAGTAAGCAGAATATTCATCTATTGAACTACGTTTAATTCCAACATTATGTTGAACAGTAAAAAGGGATTCAGAAAAACTAATATCGAGTTTCAATTTATATAAACCATCACTAAGGAAACCAGAACCATAAAAAATAGCATTCTTATATAAATTAAAACATTCATTTCTAAACTTTAAATCAAATCCAGAAACATCAAGTCTTGAAAGAGAAATCAAATTCCTAGAAACTGAAGGTACATAAAGAGTCTGTAATAGATCAAGGTGAAGTCCAATCTCCATTATCAAACGATAAGTCCCGAAGCCTTCAATTGGAGCCTTCATACGATTTCCCATGAACAAAAAATCCTTATTTGGATTTGTAGTTTGAATCGTAAGGAATCCCTGCAACGTAGTAGACACATGAGCAGTTGCACCAGAATCAAGCCACCAAGTATTATTAGGAACTTCTACTAAATTTGATGCAAAACATACAAAAGCACTAATTGTACCTTTCTTTTCGAACCAAGCTTTACGTTTCAGGCAATCTTTCTGATAGTGTCCTTCCTTGTTACAGAAACGACACGTATCTGCCTTATGTTCCTTCTTATCATCCTGTGGAGCTTTAGCAGGTGCTTTATTCTTCTTGAACTTGTTGGCCTTTACCAGCTCCTTGACCCATGAGGTTAATTGAATGACCCTTGTTTCTTAAGTCTTGACTCCTCCTGAGTAAGCATACTAGACAATTCACTAACATTCTACTTATCCTTAATAATGTTATAGTTAATTTGAAAAGGTCCATACCCAGGAGGCAACAAGTTCAGAATAAATTGAACCAAGAAGGAGTCATCAAACTTCATGATCTTGAGTTAGTCATCTCGATGATGTGATTTTGCATACTACGCGACCATCAAACTTCATGATCTTGAGTTCAGCCATTAGTGTACCATCGAGAAACTTATCTGCAGAACAAAAACGTTCATCCACAAACTTCAGCTATTTCTTAGCACTTTCTGTTTGTGGAGTAGTACTCTTAATGTTGTTGGCAATATTCATTCGCATAAACATAAGGCTTATCCTGTTAGAGCGTTCCCATGCTTTATAGAAAGACTTCTCATCCGCACTGCTCGAATCAGTAATGGCAGCGGGCTTATTATTCAGCAGAGCCAAGTCAAGATCCATCACACCTAAGTGGAACTGGACTTGTTCATGCCATTCAAAGAATTTCAATCCATTGAACACAGTAACAGACGAAGCATGCGAATGAAAAAGAATAGCTGCAAAATAGATAATACATGCTCACAAATCAATATGGATTCAACAATACAGTTAAAGCATATCGCAATTCTCTTTTGGGTAATACTACGACACACTATCATAATTTAAATGCTATTTAGTCTTTAATAGGTAATTAACATTTTAAACCAAATACATATACCATCTTTGGACAAACAATATATATTTGACTAAGAATATTAATTTATCTCATCATATTCACTATTCATAGAATAATTGATTCACTTTTGGTAAATCCTTAAGTTCTAGCAATAGTAAAAATTAATTTATCCACTAATTTTTAATTATAGTCAATTCATTAATTCATGAATAAACTACAATTTTATGTATGCATATTTTTCATAAATATAATAGTTTGGCCACTTTGACGACTAACAAACTATATAAACATAAACACACACATAAAATAAATATCAGAAGATCTTGTGTATGTGAATACTTTAAATAATCTAGTTTGATCACTTTGGTGACTAACAAACTATATAAACAATAATCACATACATAAAATAAGTATATATAGGTTTATCAACTTAATGACCAAAATACATTCTATGGCCCAAAAGAAAATATTTTAGAGCAAAGCATAATTTACCAATAAGCTAAAACTTAAAGCAGTTTGATTGGACAAAATACTAATAACGAGCATAAGTAATCCAACTGAAAAGGCCACACAATGAATTTCACTTTAAATTGGAAAATTCTTTGTCCACTAACGAAACTTTAGAATAATTTGTCCCTACATGTATTCTTTCACGAACAAACACTTTATTTCCATAGTTTCTCTAGGCAATCATTAATCGTTGCTAGCACTTTTAATGAGAAACTTATAAACTTGAGGGGTTAGAATAAACCAGATGTAGCATCCGGCAAAAACTATCACACGTTTTCAAATCAACTACATAGTGGTTCTCTAATCTTTATTAATATATAATTAAACAAAACACAATCCTAGAGCAAATCAAAAGTATTGTCGACGGTATTAACTTTCTGAAAGTTGGCATCGTTATGGCTTTAACAACAAAGCTTCTTTTATTTTACTTAATAATTTAATGATAGACGTCATGAACGAAATTGCTTAAAAATAGTAACAGGCATAAGCGTTCTATCAACAATTACCTTTAACAGTATTCTGTTAATTTCAAAAGGAACACGAAGTCCAAAAATAGACACAGAATTCATACATGAACACACATTATACATATATGTGTTTAACAGTTATTCTTTCACGAAGATTATCAGTCCAAGTAATCCAGACTCTGATACCACATGTAAACATCAATTTTAATTGCATACCAGGATCTTGAACATGATAATCTTACACAAAATCGTTACAGAAAACATACATGAATCGTAAGCCATCATCGTGAAGCGGAAGCGTTAATTGAAATTGATTTCTCGTCCCTTGCCCTAGCTTTCGTTACCGCCAACTTTAGTGATGGAAAATAGAAAATAAAATACGGTAACCCTAATGGGTGGAGAGATGACCAATTTGTAGAGGTTCTCACTTAATCTGGTACGCCCATCAAGTAACCAATCGGACAAATAATATTTGATTATAATTAAATATTAATTATGGGCCTTAAACTTATTGAGCAACCAATAAACGTAAGAAAATCTCACAAAGAGTGCATACCAAATAGCAGTATAATAGTTAAGGATATAAGTTTATGTATAAACACATATTATGTCAAATATTACGAAACCTTTTTTGTATGCATATGATATGGTAGTTGTCGGTAAAGTTGAAGGGAGCTTTGAGTGTGACCTATAAAAATTACGGTTCGAACTATGGAATTAGCCAATAATACTTTATCAGGGTAGACATCCTTTGCAATTCCTTAAATCACGAGAAAGGGATAAACCTTTACATTCTAATTAATATGAATTATCTGTCTTAACTTTACGAGACAATAAAATTTTGAAGTTGGACTTCCTAACATAATTTTTTTTAAAAATTTTTACACTGGTATCTGTAGAATCTAACGGAGTAGCTAATTTTCAAATTAATTGTAGTTTAAGTTTTAAATTATTCAATTCAAGTCTTGTTTACTAAGACGAAGTTGACCCACATTCTATCATATGTCAAAACTAATTACATCGATAAAAAAAAAAATTAAATTGTGTCATTTAAATTATACAAGAGATTTGCAGATGTAATGGACTATTTAGGGGTGTCAATGCATCTTTAAAAATCGGTTAAATCGACCGAACCGAATCGCGCCGTACCGATTATTAGATTTCTTTAGATAAAATCATAGAGTTTTGATATAAACATATAACCATACCGATAAATTAGGTAAATTTTTTATTTTATAAAAATAAATTGAAATACTGAACTGTACCGAGTAAATTTATATATGAAAATTTCTTTTATATATTAATTTCAAAAAATAACAAAGTATTAAAATATTTTCCTTGGGCCTTTGGATTATGGAAATGGCTACAAGCCAATGGGTAAATAGTCGGGCAAATATCATTTTTAGCTTGCTGCAGAAACTATTTACATCTAATTGTCACAAAAGTGTATAAATATTTTATAGTGAGAGCGGCTATTGATAAATGGTCAAAAATGCATATTTTTTGGTGTACTTTCATCTCATAACTTGTGTGGTTACGGTAGGTTACATGAGTTTTTGTAGTGAATTATGTTCATTACGTGCATTCTTATGTGTAGGAGCAAGTTGGAGGAAAAATGAGCAAAAGAAGTTGATTCAGTACCAAAAGACAAAACAAGTACTTTGCTCGTTCGTTCTCGCGCGCACACGAGAGAGTGAACGAACTAATTGAGGAAAAGCTTGAGAAAAAATAACGGATTATGGTAAAAAGGCATGAAAGTGCACGAGAGACCTAGAAGGAAAAGAAAAAGAGAAGAACTTCGCTCGTTCACTCTCGCGTGCGCACGAGAGAGTGAACGAGCTATCCTAAAAAGGCTATTTCGAAGTGGGCTTGTATTATTTCGCCCCATGCTAACTCTATCCCATATAAATTGTATTGACCCAAGGGGCCATTTTATGAATTTAAATTCCGTTCTAGACTTATTAGCTATAAAAAGATTAATTTTAACAACCTTGATTTGCATGCGCAGTCCAGGCGTGAAACCGGAAAGCTTTTATGTGAAGATATGAGAAATAATAATTTCTAGAGTTAAAATTTGAAAAAAGTTGACTCTAGTCAACATTTTGAGAAAATGGACCCGGATCCATATTTCAACGATCCCAGGAAGTCCGCAGTAAAATATGGGACTTAGGCATATGCCCGGAATTGAATTCCGAGGTCCCAAGCCTTTGATATCAATTTTTGAAAGAAATTGTTTTGCTGAATTATTAATGAAACAAAGAAATGAATCAACGTTTGAAACCGTTGGTATCGGGCCCGTATTTTGGTTCCGGAGTTCGATATAAGTTTGTTATGATATTTAAGCTTTCTGTGAAATTTGGTGAGAATCGGAATTTATTTGACGCGATACGGACGTCCGTTGATAAATAGTGAACTTTAATTATTCTTGAGAAAAATAATGAGTTTTGAGGTTTAATCCATAGTTTTACATGTTATTTTCATGATTTGATCGCACGAGAAAGTCCGTATGATACTTTTAGACTTGCGTGCATGTTTGGTTTAGATCCCCGAGGGCTCGGGTGAGTTTCAAATAGGTTTGGGTTGTGTTGCGCTCGTTCTTTCTTCTGCTTCGACGTCGTTTCTTCAAGCATAAATGAAATCATATTGAAAAAATGAGCTTCGATTTCTGTTTTGAATGAAATATTAGATACGTATCGTAATTACAGACCCGCAGCAAAAAGAATCATCAAATTTGAACATCGTATGAGGATTTTATGGTCATTTTACTAAGGTTGCCATATTTTTCAGGTTAATTACGAAATTGGCACTGACGACGTATTAAAAATCTGCACTATTTGTAAATATTAAAACCTATATATCTCCTTCATTATAAGGTCAAATTGAGTCATTCAAAAGCCTAACTTGACTAAATTTCACAAGGACTCCATTGGAGAAATAAAAATCGAGTTTCGGGATTGTTTGATGATGTGTGGCTAGAATTCATGATTTAACACGTTATGTGCATTACATTTTATGTGCGTTAATGATAAAAATACACTTTGTATGTGCATAATGAGTCTATTTCATGGGTAGGTGAATTGGAGATGGAAGCCGAGCTAAAGGGATGCATAAACGTCGAAAATACGCTCAAGAGGCGAAAAGGAGTGAACCGGGCTATAGTCGGGCGTTTGGGCTGTAAAGCCTGGTAGGACCAGGTGTTTGGGAGGCGTTTGAGCCCTAACGCCAAGCCTGGCCAGGCTTTATCCAGGCGTTTGGGCCATAAAGCCTGGTCTCTGGTTCGGTCAAATCCGAGTTTAGATTTTAAGTGTTTTTCGGTTTGAATAGAAGTCTCCTACACGTTTAGGGTTTGTCCTAAACATATAAATAGACCCAAAAATACAACTTGAAGGGGGAGATGCCATTAGAAACAAGAGACGCCTGTGGAATACTACTCAGAGAAGCAAAACATTAATTTTTACAGCTTTTATACATTACTTTGTAGTTTAATTATGCAAGTTATTTTAGAGTTGATTATTATGAGCATGATTATCTAATTTCTCTAATCTAGGGTTTTGGTGGAACCCGTTGGGGGATGAACTTATTGTGATATTAATATAGCTTTGATTGGTTGATTAAACTCTATTTGTTCAACTACGTTCTTGTTGTAGTTGATTGAAGGGCCCTCAATTAGTTGTTCCTATTTATTATTTATCTACTTGAGAGAGTGCATATTTAGGTAGTTGTTTGAACAATATCACTCCCGGAGTATAGACGAAAGTCATAACTGAGGGTTTAGAGGTTGGATTAGAAATAACGATACCTCGGGTGCAATCTAAAGTGAACTGTAATGCAATCTAGCTAGCGTAACTTGAGAGAGTGCGTTTAGTAAATTATCATAATTACTTGAGAGAGATTTATGGTAGATAGAGTGTTCATGATTGATAGAGACAACTAATCAAACTATAAGAAGTATTCAAGAAAGAAGTTCACCGACGGGGGAAACCATAACTTTAGACCTTTATTATAATTGTTTACACCATTTTGTTAGTTAATCATTACTTTATTACTTTTGTCAGTAGAAATAGTAAAACATCACTAATTTATATTCAAAAGTCTTGAGAGAATTGATTAAGTAAAAGTTGCGTATTCTGATGACTTGATTGATACGTAAATTCCCTGTGGAATCGACTCTGAGCGTAATACCCCGGATTATATTTGCAGCGCCCGTTTAGTCTTCCTATGAGACATAGTTGAGCGTGATCACATTTTGGCGTCACTGCCGGGGAGTTAACGGTATTATCAAGTGTAGCTGTAGGTATACATATTTCTAGGTTTCAAGTTTGATTTATTTTAGTATGTGATTTTTATTTTCTTTATTTTAGTTGTATTTGTTAATTTGAAAAACATGGCATCGTGGAATTATGAGAATTTGGATGTTGGTAATTCTGCTTTTGATCCTCGTTATGCATATTATGGAGGAAGCCACCCAGCGCAAAATTATCAAAATATTTCCGAGAGCGAGTTATGTGCACCAACTCAATCTTATGTGTGGAATCTGTGTGATATGTGTGGTGGTCAAGATGGTCACTTTCAGGGTTGTGCTTATCTTTCTTATATTCCCCCAACCCCTTACTTTGATGGTTCTTCTTTTTCTTTTGAAGTTAATAGAAACAAAGAACCCAGTGATGATGACCTGAAAAGGATTGAGGGTATGATGAAGTGCTTTTTGGAACAACATGAGGAGATACAACTGCGGGTACAAAGGCAAGATGCAACTATTCGCAACTTGGAGGTTCAGGTGAGTCAACTAGTTGAAGCTTTCAATGCTCAATATGCCAATATTATGGATAGTAGCCAGGAGCAGTGTACATTAGAGATGGAAATTGAGGTGCCAATGGAGGGGTCCAAAGTAGAAACCCAACACTCTAACCAACTAGAATTTGAGGATGCCGATGTTGAAGAAGTAATACTAGAGTCAACCAGGGACGTTGAGGATACAAATTTAGTCGACTCTAGTGTGATTGATGTTGAGGATGTTGAAAGTCCTGAAGTTCATGTGTTTGAGCGCATTGGTCCTCACTCCAAACATTTTTCCACATTGTGCTTGGATGATGATATGGAAATAGAGTCATCTGAGCCAATTGAGGAGTCAAGGAATGAGGAACAAGATACCTACATTCTGGAATTTTTCTTGCCAGAAAGACAGGACTACATACCTCATCTAAATGCCAAGAAGTGTAACATAGTACAATGGTTGCTTGGGCCAATTAAATTTGTTCCACCACCCTTGGAGCATAACTGAAAACTTGATGCCAATTGGGGGCTCAATTCATAAGTTCGAAGTGGAGGCAGAAAGTGATTCACGTCGTGCCGCAACGTTAAATCAAGCGCTTGTTGGGAGGCAACCCAGCTTTACTGCTTTATTTTATTTTAATTTTTTTTATTTTTTTTGTTTTATTTTTTCTAATTGTATTATTTTTGTAGTGTCAATTTATTTTATTTTTTAGGAGCATGGAACACAAAGCCACTGGAAGGATGCAACAATAAACCAGATGTTTGTAACTAAATGTGAGGTACCCGCACGAAGGACCAGGCCTGGGAGAAGTATGAGTACCCCATGAGATACTAGTGCTTCAGCCTTTGGCCTACCAGGGAGTTTTTTTACCCTCTTGTATGTATGGGTGCGCATTGGGGACAATGCATAATTTTAAGTGTGGGGTAAGGAGATTTTCTGGTGACTTTCTATGCTATTTTAGTTATGTTAGATTAATGGAATAATTTATTTTTTTACAAAAAAAAGAAGAAAAAAATGGGTTTTTCCTGACGATGGATCTATTAGACAATTTTCTTGAGGGAAGTAAGTCTAAAGAAAATACCAAAAAGATTTTTTTGTTTTAAGTAGTGTAGTAATTCCCCCTTGGTTTTTCTTTGGACCGCGGTTCTTTTTCAAGGGTTTTTAATTGAACCGGGTGTAGGTAGTTTTTAATTTTTAGGAGTAGGAACCACATGGTTGAGAAATTAATCGCAGCAATATCTCGAAACTTTGTGATGCCTTGGGAACAGTCAGTACTCTGGTTGTGACGCTTAGGCTCAATTTTTGACTCTAGGATAAATACCTTAAATTGTATGATTTTAAATTTGCTTAACTGCTTTGACTAGAGTGTATTGATAAATCCAATCCTGAGTGAGTTATGTGCCATGTGTGTGTGAGGTTTGTGTGTTATTCTGTGCATTGCATTTGGTGTCTAGAACTTGCCCCGTGTGTGTGCAAAGCGAAATAGTAGTTTTGTTCAGTCTTGGAAGTGATATAGGCGTTTATTTGTTGAGCCATCTATGTATATTTTACCCACCTAATTATTATATATTGTAGTTAACCCCATTGGCCTATTATCCCGTTTCTTTGGCAACCACATTACAAGCCATACCCGTTTATTTGAATTGATCATATATTTGAACCTTGTCACCTCTCGTAAGCACTGGAAATATGATGAAATATGAAAAAATTAAAGTGTGGGGTGGTAGGTTGATTTTTAAGGGGAATAATTGAAATAAGGAGAAATGTGAACTGTTTTGAAAAAGTAAGAGTCACTTGAAGAAAAAAAAAGAGAGAAAAAGAGAAAATAGAAAATAAAATAGAAAATAAATAGTTGTATTGTTCTGAAAGAAAAATATATATGTTGTGACTCTTAATGTAATTGTGCTTAAAGAATTATGTGGTAATAACATTGATGTGAAGGTGGAGTTTGGATTAATATAAGTTTGAGGTTGAATGCTAAAGTATATGTATTAAAGTGCTTAGGGAGGTGTAGTCACTCTTATATTTAAATGTATCATACCCGTCCCGCAACCTACATTACAACCAAATAAAGTCCTAATTGATCCTAGACTGAATGAGCTTGATTAGTAGAGTCGTACACTACGGGCAAGCCTATGGTGCATCTTTTGTGGCATATGAATATTATTTCTGAGAGTGAGTGAATTCTTTCTATCTTGAGTTCCTAAGTGTTCTTAAATTTCATTGTGTGTGGAACTAGCTCTTTGATTTGGTGAGGGCACATGATTCATGAAGGAAAGGTAATGTTGTTGACCTCTATGTTCGAGTAGTGAGTGGATTGTGAATAAAGCATGGTATATGTGAGTCGATTATTGAGGCCAGGATGTCACACCTCTGTGCTTAAATTGTTTTAAAAATTCTTGGTATAACGTGTTAAGGGATTTACTTAATAAGTTGTGTGCATGAGTGTAGTTTGATTGCTCGAGGACGAGCAATCGTTTAAGTGTGAGGTGTTGATGTGTGGCTAGAATTCATGGTTTAACACGTTATGTGCCTTACATTTTATGTGCGTTAATGATAAAAATACAATTTGTATGTGCATAATGGAGTCTATTTCATGTGTAGGTGAATTGGAGATGGAAGCCGAGCTAAAGGGATGCATAAACGTCGAAAATACGCTCAAGAGGCGAAAAGAAGTGAATCGGGCTATAGCCGGGCGTTTGGGCTATAAAGCCTGGTCATACCAGGTTATAGCTGGGCGTTTGGGCTATAAAGCCTGGTAGGACCAGGCATTTGGGGGACGTTTGAGCCCTAACGCCAGGCCTGGCCAGGCTTTATCCAGGCGTTTGGGCCATAAAGCCTGGTCCCTGGTCTGGTCAAATCCGAGTTTTGAAGATTTTAAGTGTTTCTCGATTTGAATAGAAATCTCCTACACGTTTAGGGTTTGTCCTAAACATATAAGTAGACCCAAAAACACAACTTGAAGGGGAGATGCCATTAGAAACATGAGACGCCTGTGGAATACTACTCAGAGAAGCAAAACATTGATTTTTACAGCTTTTATTCATTAGTTTGTAGTTTAATTATGCAAGTTATTTTAGAGTTGATTATTATGAGCATGATTAGCTAATTTCCTTAATCTAGAGTTTTGGTGGAATCCGTCGGGGGATGAACTTATTGTGATATTAATATAGCTTTGATTGGTTGATTAAACTCTATTTGTTCAACTACGTTCTTGTTGTACTTGATTGAAGGGCCCTCAATTAGCTGTTCCTATTTATTATGTATCTACTTGAGAGAGAGTGCATATTTAGGTAATTGTTTGAACAACACCACTCCCAGAGTATAGACGAAAGTCATAACCGAGGGTTTAGAGGTTGGATTAGAGATAACGATACTTCGGGTGCAATCTAAGTGAACTGTAATGCAATCTAGCTAGCGTAACTTGAGAGAGTGCGTCTAGTAAATTATCATAATTACTTGAGAGATATTTATGGTAGATAGAGTGTTCATGATTGATAGAGACAACTAATCAAACTATAAGAAGTATTCAAGAAAGAAGTTCACTGACGGGGAAAACCATAACCTTAGACCTTTATTATAATTGTTTACACCATATTGTTAATTAATCGTTAGTTTATTACTTTTGTCAGTCGAAATAGTAAAACATCACCAATTTATATTCAAAAGTCTTGAGAGAATTGATTAAGTAAAAGTTGCGTATTTTGACGACTTGATTGATATGTAAATTCCCCGTGGGATCGAATCTGGGCGTAATATCCCGGATTATATTTGCAGTGCCCGTTTAGTCTTCCTATAAGACATAGTTGAGCGTGATCATTTGGTATGAGAAACGAGGCAGAATAGCTGCCAGAAAAATATATATAAAACGGGCAGACTTCTTCTTCTTCAAATTTTCGAACCCCGCAGCCCTAGGAACGAATTTCTTCACCAAATATCACCCCAAGTCATAGTTAATCAATTATAAACTTTACTCTTTCAATTACTCATTGTTTTTCATCACTTTTAAATCAAAAAATAAGAATTTTCATGGTAAAAATTGAGGGTTTGGGTAGAATTAGGGAATTTTTTAAAAATCGAATCTTTACCTCGAATTGAGGTCGGATTTTGAAAATAATTGTATATTTGGGTTCGTGGGTGAATGGATAAACGTAATTTGGTCCAAACCCGGAGTTTAGACCAAGTGGGTCCGGGGTCGGGTTTTTACTTTNATTTCGAAACTAATTGTATATTTGGGTTCGCGGGTGAATGGTTAAACGTAATTTGGTCCGAACCACGAGTTTAGACCAAGGGCCCCGGGGTCGTGTTTTTTCTTTTTTGAGAAAACTTAGGAAAAATTATAATTTTCAGTAAAGTTAGTTCCTTTATCATTAATTAATGATATTAAGTTAATTATGGTTAAATTCGAGTGTATTGGAGGTGAATTCAAAGGGAAAAGCTATAATTGAGCAGTGAGTGACCTGCGAATTTGAGGTAAGTGTTTGGTCTAACTTTAACTTGAGGGAATAGGAAACCCCACTTGTTTGCTATGTGAAATGCATGTGTGTGGTGTATAGGTGAAATAACGAGTATCTATGCACCATCAAATTGCCTGTTAAGCATGATCCCTTTCCCGTTTCCAACTTAATTGATTCTTGTCTTAATTGTTCTATGTTCATTATTGTTTCTACAGTTACTTGGCCTTATTCCGTTGTTGTTAAATATTGTTGTGGTTATTTTGGAAAGAATATTGGTT